>JAWNNH010000846.1:0-240106 GCA_035043045.1 Hirtodrosophila alboralis | reverse complement strand
ATTTAGCTTTTTTTTTTTGTATAAGTTACCAAACCTACTTTTTCTGATGCCCTACATATGGTGCCCCCGATGACGAAAAACCACTTTAAAAATTTTTCTATGGTGAGACTTTTTTTTAAAAAATTTTTGAAATCTGGTATTTATTTTTTAGCTTTTTTTCAGAAGCAAGCCTACAGATTTTAGCATTACTCGAGAATCTTACAGCCGATTTTAATGCTTTACGTTTTCTAAAAGCTAATAAAAGGGCCTATAATTCATACATATACTTTATTTAGTTTAAATTACTAGTTTTGTAACTATTTAATTTTGAATTTAGAAAATGATGATATTTTGTGCGGTATTTTTTACGATTTTTTGACTTTAAAATTCGAGGAAAAGTCGAAAAAAATTTATTTCGTTTTCCTCTTCTTTGCTTTTACATAGTTGCATTAATTGGGCGTCTTTTAAGATATTAATCATAGAAATCGATAAAAAGACGGCGGAAATATAAGCATTTCAACAAACACGCCCGAAGTGGCATTTTTATATGTGCCTATAACATTCATCGGTTTAACAGGCCGTCCAAAGGCGATCATGTGCGCGAACTTGGCTAGGCTCGGCGAATTGTTCGACGTTAGTGGAGGAGATGGTAGTATTCTTGCTTTTCTTTTTTTCGACATGCATGTTCGCGAGGATGCTCGCATTTGGATGGCCTGATACTGTCAATGACATGTGTACAGAAAAATAACCGGTGAAACGCATTAGGGGAAGATTGGCGAAAAGGCGCTCCGCTTCTACTTGTAGTGTTTCGGTGCCCAGAGAATTGTCCTCTACCTCGAACTACAGGATTGTTATCACAATGTGAAGAAATTAACGTCAGGTACCGGTATCGCACTCTGATATTATCGAAAACTGCCTGATATTGGTCTGCACATTAGTGCACCAGTACACTAATAGAGCCCAAAATAGTGAGTTTTACTTGCGAAGGTTTGTTGATCGGCACACGTATTCAACCTAAAGTACTACCTTTGAGAATTTGGAGCAAACAAACAATATTGAATTTAATTTTGAACACAGGTAAAGGTGATAAGGACATATTAACGCCATCTACCCAATTTTGAGTATCGGTATATAACTCCCTACCACAATTACTACTGCCATTCTAGTTTTGACTTTCATCGGAATACTAGCACTCCAAAAATATACTATATAAGATGAGTAACCTTTGCGTCCATATTCGTGCATATACAATCCCGATTCGTTCTGCTACATATGTGGTATCTATATTGCCAATACGAAGCTTAGAATAAACTTCACCAAAAGGCTTCAAAATATTTATAAGGATTTCTTTGGAATCGAACCCAAAAATTTGAAAGTAGATTGAGCACCAACATTTATATGCACTTCGTGCCAATCACATTTGTCAAAAAAAACTAAACAACAAGTAAGTTCCACATTACATTATGATGAAATCAATTCATCTTCAGAAAATACTAACATTTTCGTTTCTTTTTAGGTATACTTTTAAATTTTCAAGACCCATGATTTGGAAAAAATACTGATACTCATGGATCCGATTGTTACTTTTGCGCATTTCAAAAAATTGGTATTGGAAAAATATGAAATGTATCCGCAATTGGCTGCACGTGGCTTTCAGCTTCCTGTAAAATTGCTGACAAAACTACAAACACAGGAAAAATCGTCAACATCACACGAAACTACGACTACAGGTTCTGACTTTTCAGGAATAGATAAATGTCCCATGCTGTATTCTCAGAAAGAATTGAATTATGTGGTAAGGGACATGAACTTACTAAGGAAAATGCTGAGTTGTTAGCATCGCGGTTAAAGGAGCGAAATCTTGTGAAGGAAGACGTTAATGGAACTTTTACCGAAGTCGACATCTGGCGTTTTCATTTTTAAAATATCGTCGATGTTAGCAAACGCAAATTTAAAACTTAAATATCATGTTATACCTTAAAAAACAAATAGTAAATTTTATTTTTAATAAACATTTATTAATATACATATATAATTAATTTCTGATTGTTTTATCTATAGATGGGGGGGCCAGACATCGGTCATAGCCACCGAAAATCGTATATACTGTGAGTATAACATCGCATAATTCGGTCGTTTTTGCATTATTTAATGATCCATTTATATATTTATGTGATTCTAAAATCAAAAGGCCAGAAAAATTAGTTCAGGCGGCATCCCGGTGCTCTAAAAACCAAATTTCGTAGAGCATTCAGTAAAGAAATAGTCAATGTCGACAAAAACATATTTAGCTATAAGATGTTGTTATTTCGTTGTCTATCAATGGATTTCAAAGATTCATATCTTAAATGACGCCCAATTAATGCAACTACGTAAAAGCAAAGGAGAGAAAAACGAAATAATTTTTTGTCGACTTTTCCTCGTATTTTAAAGTCAAAAAACCGTAAAAAATACCGCACAAAATATCATCATTTTCTAAATTCAAAATCAAATAGTTACAAAACTAGTAATTTAAACTAAATAAAGTATATGTATGAATTATAGGCACTTTTATTAGCTTTTAGAAAACGTAAAGCATTAAAAAATCGGCTGTAAGATTCTCGAGTAATGCTAAAATCTGTAGGCTTGCCTCTGAAAAAAAGCTAAAAAATAAATACCAGATTTCAAAAAATTTTTAAAAAAAAGTCTCACCATAGAAAAATTTTTAAAGTGGTTTTTCGTCATCTGGGCACCATATGTATCAGAAAAAGTAGGTTTGATCAAATATACAATTTGTGTGTTGCCTAGTGTTATTAAATAAGGATGAAGCATTCATGTTGGCAACTATTCAGAGACAAATGCCAATAAATTTGCAACTAGCAATTGTGCTGTTTTGCTGGCGTATCTACTCAACTAAGCTGCAAGTTATTATATATCAAAATATACTGAATATTGTTTGAAATTATCGAAATTTATTCGTATCTTTTTACAACACAACAGATTTTGTAGTCAAGGGTCTGGGGTTAGCACCGTTGCATAAAATTTTTCAGTGTAAGTTGTTGTTGTGACAGCTTGCAAACTTGCTAGGCCACGTGAATACCCTAATTATATTTATAAAATCGAATTTCGAGACAGTTGCCGAAATTATAACTTCCTTAGAAGCCAAGGGTAATTTGTAAGTCTAGTATATAATATCTTATATATTTCATATTTACTATATTAATTAATGAAATTTTAAAATGTATCCCACTTTCTGAATTGTTTTTATATTATATTTTGATTTGTTTAACTTAGAAATTGTTTGCATATATTTTGCATATTTTATATACTATTATATACAAAATTTTGTACCAATCCGATGAAAAACATGGAAGTATGCAAAATCCGAGGTCTAATAATTATGATTTGTACAACCTGACATAGTTTGATCAAAACCAGACCACTATATCATATATCTGTGATAGGAAAAATTGGGTGAAAAATTAGATCTATTCAAAACTTTTTTGATTTGCAAGTTATCAGAACTAAACCCACTTTATCGATATAGAAATACATTCTGTACTATCTGATAAAGTTTGACTGAAATCGAAAACCTATATCATATCGATGCCATAGGAACAATCGGTCGAGTATTCAAAACTTTCTTCGAAAACCATTGCAAGGGTATATAGTTTCGGCGTGCCGAAGATAGACGTTTCATCATTGCATTATTTTGTTTATCATCTGTTTTGTTTTGGCTACGCGTTAAAATTAAGAGCTGTAGAAACAGCAAACTACATCACGGTAGTATAAATATTATCACGTCATTAATGGGTTATAGTCCCATGTCGTGAAGCTGCATCGGAAAAAGAGACTTCGGTAGAAAACTGGTCAGTACACCGTCTGATACATGTGAGACCGAGGTCCAATTCTCCATCGTTAAGTCAAACCCCCCTCAACTTCGCAAAATTTCCAACAAGGACGCATGCAGTAGAGCCGCGGGCAAAGTGCGTCAGATACGGGGTCGTTTTGTACGGATCGGTACATTGAGAAGCCAGACGTGAGGTCATTAGAAAGTGTTAAACCCGGCCCATGGAGACTTGGATAAGTACGCACTAAATTATTGATTAGTAGTCGGCGTTTAAACGATCTTGTAGAGTCCGAGTTGAGAATCACACTTTCGAGATGTATATTGTCTTGAGGCCATTTCAAATGCTTCGCGTTTTGACAGAAAGTTTGTAGACAAATTTTATTAATTAATTTTTTTGGTTAGTTTTAGTAGTTTTTGTTATTATTATTTGGCTCTTATCGACAATTTCTGAAGACGCCGCAATTCTCTGCTAAAGCACGCCATAAACTTCGCCTTGCCCATGTTGACTGATAGAGCTACTTTAGCCGATTCCGCTTCTAAAGCTCCAAAAGCCGCAGTTACATCACGTTTAGTACGGATGATGTCAATATCATCAGCGTAACCAACGAGCTGGACACATCTATTTGTAAGCATCGTGACCGTCCGATGCACCTTAACCTTTCTTGTAATACCCTCCATCAAAAGATTAAAGAGCGTACACAATAGCGCGTCACCTTGCCTAAGACCTTGCTTGGTATTAAAGCTTTCGGATTGATGATTAACTAGCTTGACAGAGCTGACTGCTCAATGTAATTCTGCATAGACGTGTTAGCTTTGAAGGAACACCAAGTTCAAAATTAGCAGTACATAGGTAATCCCGCCGTGGGCAGCCTTTTAGCCGACAAAAAGATGGTACGTGTCGATTTGGTTTTCGTACAACTTCTGGTGATTTTCACAATTCTTAAATCTACCGATCTAAAGGATGACACAAGAACCAAAAATTCTAGTTTTGAAGAAAAATTATACAAAAATATAGTAGGTTTTTCTAAAATAGGTTTATTTTTATGTCAAATTTTTAATTAAATCTTTAATAGTTAAGCAACTTATTTAATTTAATATTGTTGTATGAAAAGTTTATGTGTTTTTTTTTTACCTTCTCGGAGTTATTTTAATTACCTAAAGCTACCTATGGACATTTTAAAATCTGATCATAACAATACTGGTATGTTTTTTCTTGCTTCACTTTGTTTTTGATTCGTATTAAAGAGCAAAAGCGCAAACAGTCTGTTCAATTGGTACATTAAAAATAGTATTTCGTACAAAAAACTTAAAAATAAACTATATCAACATAAAAAGTATAAAACATTACCTTTTAGTTTGGAAATACTTTTTTTTATACGAAACAGTCAAAAAGGTGCGAATAAATTTAACCTGGGGCTATGACACTAGAGACAAAGAAGTGCATCTTGATTGACAAAAACAAAGCAATGTCAGTCAGATTTTTTAAAAAAAAATAGCAAGAAGTGTATTTATGATCAAGGCGAGTAAGGCAAAAGTATAAAATAAGACTACATAATATAGATAAAATTCTCAAATTATCAAAAGCATCCCGAAATTGGAAAAAATTAATTTTTAAATCTGTATCATAGAATGTGTCGTAGTGCTGGGAAATACATTATATTGGGCCAAATTTTGCGGTAAGGTAATCAATTTTACAATAACAAATCAGATGGTCTTAAAAGCACGTAATTTCTGAGCATGATATTTCAAAACCAGATATTTAGCAAAGGGAGTGTCTTAAAAAGCTGCTGATACCATTATACAAATAAATTTATGTATCATCTATATTTTGACCCGATTTAGCCAGTGCACACGCTGCCCATTCCAGTTTTACAGTCTTGGAATTCTTTTTTATTTGCAACAGAAGTAATTTTACAAGGTTATTTTTATCACAAGTAAAAAATTATAAATAAATAATACATGAATCTGCCGAGTTTGATTTAGATTTTTTGTAAAACAAAAAAGTTTTTTATACAAACACTTTTTATAAAAATAAGTTATCTTCGATCGTTCCTATGGCAGCTATATCATATAGTGGCCTGATTCAAACATACAAACTACCTGCAACCGCATCTGTGCCAAATTTCATATAGAAAGGTTAATCCAAAAACTTTGCATAGAAATAGACAGATGGGCGGACGGATAGACGACACAGTTCATTGTCCTGACCAAGAATATATATACTTTATGGCGTCGGAGACCTCTTCTTTTATGCATCACCTATTTCGTGACAAAATTATAATAGGCATTTTCCAGGGTATTAAAAGGTGCCAAGACGAAATTCGTACGCGAATTAGTCAATTCCAGGGGCCACCTCTTTATTTACTAAGCATATGCACCCATACCAGTTTTAACAAGAATTTTGAAGTTACCACTCGCATTAGTTTTGAAAAAAAAATGGATAAACTAATATCATATGTGCGTCAATACAAAACTCAAAGACAATTATCCATTCCTATTTACAAATATCATCATTTTTATATTATTAAATTTATAACATACTTTCAACAATTTCCACTGCCTTAAGATTTCCATATGATAAAACTAATACAGCTGGGGGGTTCATTTCAACAAGAATTTCGTTTTTTTATTATCAAACTTCAACTCGAATTTCTCTTCTTTGATATCATTAAGACAAACACTATTAAATTAATCAAAATATCGATGTCGGCATGTTGTATCGATATTTTTTGCTAATAATAATGCCTACCGATATTGAAATCACCTGTAATACGAACATAGTCACACTTTAGTTGCGTTTCGAATTATTGAACCTGAAAAGACCAAATTACATCCACATTTCCACACAAACGCCTCATGCCATCGATAACAGGCTAACTCGATAGGTCTTGGATGATGTTTCTACTGCACTGGATGCGTTTGCAATCAGCTGAACATTTGTTTGCAAGGAGCAAAACTTCAGTAAACAAGGTAATAGATATTCTTTAAATTTAACCAACAGAATTTTTATGACAAGTGCAATTTCAAATGAGCATATGCGCTTAATATGAAATCTCAATATCGTGCTGTGGTACGAATTACAACTTCTAGAACATGTTGCAGGTGGGTGCCACCTTGAGCAGCGCCAAAAGGCAATATATGCAGTTGATACTTTGAATTATAGAAGGGGATAATCAACGGTTGGTTCTATTTTGGGCGACTATCATCACAAATATGATAATATAATAAAGTAAATTAAGTTCTTGACACAGATGTATATAATTATAAGGGTCATTTGCTCTGGGCGCTGCCATGAATCTTGTATATTTCTTAAGAGAGCAAAATAAAAGTGAAGCTGGAAGGAACATCATCATTTAAGTTAACACTGGCTGGCCCTCCTCCCCCCTTCTCCCTTCGATGCCATCCATAAACAACGACACTGTAGCAACTGCGACATAGCCGCAGCCGCAGCCACAGCAACCCATGAGCAGCATAAGTGCATAGGCAGCATAAGTGGCGATCGCACCAAAAGAGCATCGACCGCCACTGGCCATTTCAGCACAGTTCATATTTCACCCCAAACCCTTACGCCACGCTCAACATAGACGAAACTGCAGCGTCAACGAATTGCAGCGACGGCAAAGTCGCGCTGACCCAAGAAACCGCCGTGGGTACTTGCGCAACATCCGCTGTGACAGTGCCGGCAGCAGAATGCGCTGACACGGCGGAATACCCACAAACCATAAGCCAGGTAGCCACTTTTCAATTGGCTTAAGAATCAATTCCTATTAGGAGATCCAGCAGAACGGAACATAAGCTCCAGAACCTTTGTTAATAAAGTCAATGTTTGTAACGTTATTTAAAACTGTTGCATTTTATTTTATTGAACTCAATTCGTAATCCTGACGGTCGCATTTACTCAAGCCGACACTGCTTAAATCCCATACGGAGTCCTGATCCTGAGCAAACCTTCGAGTCAAACTAAGAGAAACGCAACATGCGTCATTTGATCACTAGGTAACGAAGATAGTTGCCCCCCTTCTGGCCCTAACCGGCCATAACTGGCGCCCGAGCAGTTCTCTTTCTTCGGAAAGTAGAACCCTTAACCCGTGTATGCGTTATACACGAATCTTAATTTTTAAGTAAAAATGTTATACAACAAAAAAAAAAAAAAAAAAAAAAATGGTGTGTGTGGTGCCAAGTGCTATATAGAATTTTAGAATCTAAAATCTAGAATTCAATAAATAAAAAAGTTTTCTGTGCCAATCTGCTGGAAGAGCTAACGAATGTGGAATGCATTTAAAAAAAAGCCAACTAGCGGATTGTGTGTGCAACCGTACCTTAGTAGGCGAAATGTCAAAAACGGACTAATACGGACCACCGTGCCCAGTGCCGAGAAACCAAAATGAAAAAAAAAAAAAAAAGAAAGTCACAGAAGTCAGGGCTTGAAAATATGCAACGCACAGCCATAAAGATTTATTCACAGAAAAAATATAACAGATACTAAAGTATTTTTTCTTTCAGAATCACACTGTAAGAGAACACACCGGCTTGTCGCCGCCATAAGGAGGAAACAGTGCAAAGGGTGAGTGAAGCATTCTTTTGATCGCTTTTACCTCACACATCTCAATAGACTGAAGAAAAGCTTATCAGAATTATTTTGTATGTAAAAAAGAAAAAAGAGTAAGGAAAAAATGTTATAAAAAAATATAACTAAATCCAGTTCTCTTGTACAATAGTTAATTTGTTGCCAATAATAAACAACAAAAAAATGGAGGAAGTAAAAGAGACATTGTTCGATGCAATCTTCACAATGTTGTCTAATCAGCTGGTAGTAATGAAGGAGGATATGAAAAAGTTTGGTGCCAGGGTCGTTACATTAGAAACCGAGTACGAGCGTCGTAATCCGATAGTAGATCAACCAGCCCCCTTGACGCGCCCACGCAACGAGTATGATCTGAAGGAAACTTCAGTTGTACCTGATTGCGTCAAAGAACTTCAAGCATTCGAAGGACAGTCCGAAACTTACGTTTCCTGGATTAATAGGGCGCAGTCGATCCTTAACGACTACCAAATAGTTAAAGATAAACCTTTGTATAGGTCCATTGTTGTTCACATTAGACAGAAAATAAGGGGTAGTGCAGATTCGGCACTAATCGCTTACAATGTGCAAGACGACGATTGGCCGGAGGTCAAGCGTGTCTTAGCACTTCATTATGCCGACAAACGGGATGTTCGTACCTTGGAATACCAGCTAAGTCAGCTAACTCAAGGTGGCAGGAAACTAGATGAATTCTTCATGGAGGTCACTAATTCTTAACTGTCTGAAGAACGGAAACCACCCTGCAAACGTGATTAGCGCTCTAATAGACACCTATAGTAAGCATATGCTCAAGTATATAGTCCCATGAACTCCCAGAGATTTCCATTATCATTTCAAGCATCCCCTAGAGTGTAGCTTATACTCAGGGCTCGAACAGAGGCACACCACCGGTACAAACATTTCGGGGACCAAGATCGGCGATTAAATTCGAATCCGACTAGTCCGGGCAAAGACATCGGCCGAACTTTAACCCACGCTCAGAGACCGGGTTTCCCATTAAGCGAAGTCCGAGCGCGTCCTCTAGTTTAAACCCTTTCCGGAAAGCTCAAAGACTTTACCATATGGAACCGGCTTTATCGCCTTCAGACCTTGCATCGAACGAATAGGATCCATGTAAATTTAAACATTGAACATGAAACTTCACCTCAAGAAGCAAACCTTGATTCACCTGCTGAAGAGGTAGTTTGTGTAAATGAAGGTGATACAAATTTTATGATCGACGCCTCTCTAGTGTATCATACATAGAGTGTGTAACCAAGGATGGGGCTAAGTTACAATTCCTCATTGACACCGGCGCAACCAAAAACTTTATTAGCCCCAAACACGCCGCCGGTAGTACCATATTGTCAACCCCCTTTTTTGTTCAGTCCATTGCGGGCAGTGTTGAGATCACACATCGTCTCGTAGGTCAATTTTTTAAACCAATGGGGAACCAAACGACCACCATATTGTTCGTACTTCCTGGCTTAAGTTCATTTGACGGTATCATAGCTGACGATATCCTGAGAGAACTAAAAGCTTTAATTGACAGGAAAAATGATCTTTTAGTAATAACACCTGGGGTCAAATTGCCTCTTTTAGCTAGAAGGTCACTGAATGTGCATCCATTATTGGATGTGAAACACCCTGACTCGGTTAAACAAACGTTGAAGACGCTCATCAACGAATATTCCACAATTTTTGACCCACTTTTGCCCGGAGGGGTTGTAGATATCAGCGTTAGAGCGGAAATTCGAACGAGCACTTCGGGTCCGATATATACAAAAACCTACCCTTATCCTGCCAATACGAGTGGAGAAGTCGATAAACAAATAGAGGAACTTTTTCGCGAAGAGATAATCAGACCATCTAAAAGTCCATATAATTCTCCTATCTGGGTGGTTCCAAAGAAACCTAAGCCCAATAAAGAAAAACAATATCGCATGGTGATCGATTTCAAACGTCGATGTTCTAAGGGAGTACATCGGCAAAATCTGCTACGTGTATATTGATGACATAATAGTCTTTAGTGAAGACTATGATAGTCACTGAAAGAATCTTTGCGTCGTTTTCAACAAATTCAAAAACGCTAAGCTGCAAGTGAATTTGGAAAAATCTAATTTTTTGTCAACATAGGTCGAATTTTTAAGTTACGTGGTAACCTCAGATGGTATTAAGGCAGACGAAAAAAAGGTA
The DNA here is from genome assembly GCA_035043045.1 of Hirtodrosophila alboralis. Classification (NCBI taxonomy): domain Eukaryota; kingdom Metazoa; phylum Arthropoda; class Insecta; order Diptera; family Drosophilidae; genus Hirtodrosophila; species Hirtodrosophila alboralis. The sequence goes on along the minus strand of JAWNNH010000846.1, from coordinate 229,541 downwards.
GAAGCTGTAGCTAAAATGAAACCACCTTCCAAAGTTAAAGAATTGAAGAGTTTCCTGGGGATGACCTCATACTGCTGGAAATTTATCAAAGATTATGCCAAGGTCGCCAAACCACTGACGAACTTAACCCGAGGGGAATTCGCTAAGTTTAAATCGTCACAATCGAAAAAAGTCCCTATTGAACTTGATGAACAGGCCCTAAAGGCTTTCGACGAATTAAAAACCATGCTTTCTTCGTCATAAGTATTATCATTTCTCGATTTTTGTAGACCATTTCATTTGACCACAGATGCCTCAAATTATACCATTGCTCCGATTGCTTAAATTTCAAGATTATTGATTAGAACCCAAGAAAATTATGCTACCACCTAGAAGGAAATGCTCGCAATAGTTTGGGCGTTAGACAACCTCCGATCTTACTTGTATGGTGCGGGATCGATTAAAATTTCTACAGACCACCAGCATTAGGAAACAGAAATTTCAATGGTAAGTTAAAACGTTGGAAATCTCGCATTGAAGAGTACAACTGCGAGTTAATTTACAAACCAGGAAAATCTAATATCGTCGTTATAACGTACGTGAACCACCTGGTTCAGATAAAGCCACTGCCTCTAAAATAGACTCCGTTGCAACCGTACATAGTGCTCTCGAAGACGCTTCAAATTTGATTCGTCATGTTGAAGCGCAGATCAACGTTTACCGGAACCAATTGATATTTAAACCCAACCACTTAGAATACTCAAGTGAACTGCCACACGTAGGTTATATGCGGCATATAATTCCAATAGATAATCTGATAATATCAAACTTGGTAGTTTCTTTGAAAAAATACTTGAAGCCTTCGGTAGTGAATGGCAATAAAATACCAGATGTTTACCTGCAATTCCTCCTAACATGTTGTTTGAAAAATTTCAAGTCGTATAAGATTCGCATAACTCAGCGTCTAGTTGCGGACCTGACAGACGAATAGGAGATATGCGAGGTCCGAGAGAAATGCGTATCCAAGAGAAATACTATTTCCCCAAGATGTCAAGTATTATACGTCTTCAGGTGTCCACTTACGCGAATTGCAAATTGTTTAAGTACGACAGGCATCCTTATAAACCGGTTTTACAACCAACTCCCGTTCCTAGTTTTCCATTTGAAATACTCCACATCGATATTTTCACACTAGAAAAAAACATATACCTGAGACAAGTTTTCCAAGTTCGCTAAACTTTTCCCATTGCAGTCTAAGGCATCAGTTCACTTCACATATCGAGTTATACTATACTCCGACCCAGAAAAGCGAGGTGAACGGATAAATAGAAAGATTGCATTCCACATTTTTGGAAATTTACAGGTGCATACGGCTTGAATGCCCTGTGTTTAAAAGCACTGTGTTGGTGTCGATTGCTGTAGACAGATATAACAACTCTGTCCATTCAGTAAGGAACAAAAAACCAGTGGATATATTCTTTGACCGTTCCTCAAGTATAAACTACCAGAGGTTGATTAAAATCAAGGAATCCAACCTAAACAAGAATTAACTAATGCCAGGTGCAACAGGAATAGAAGCAGCTCTGTCTCTTACACAGAAGGCGATACGGTATATGTCGCCAACAAACAAATAAAAACTGAAGAAAAACAGCGATTCAGGGCAGAAGAAGTGCAAGAAGATAGAAATGTTACCGTTCAAAATAAATCTGGAAAAATTGTCCACAAATTCCGTATTAAAAGTTAATTTTTCTTCTTAAAAAATAATAATAAGGTACAAAGAAATGGATGACTTATATTAAAATCAAAATTAATATTAAAACGAAAGTAGACACCATTTCAGGTTATCGATATTGAGATTGTGAGAAAGGAAGCGAATGTAGAACGTTTCACGAACCTTTGAGTATTGACCACTCAATACATTACATTAAATACACATTTAATAAAGAAAAACAAAAAAATAAATAAATAAAAATAAGTAGCTGTTAAGTTACCCATGGCCTATAGTGCCTTTATACAAATAAAATTAGGAATTAAGTATGGACAATTTTATGCCAAAACAATAAAAAAAAAAAAATTTGCAAAAGTTACATACAAAAAATACTAACCAAAAAAAAATAATATTAAATAAGCAATTACAGCTAGTTATTTGAAAGCCCAAATGTTAAACAAAAATAAAAAAAATACTGTTTCCAAATTAGAAGTTAAATAAGAAAGAGAGTTTAAACTTAGTCCTTTTAAATATGTTAATTTAAGTTCCATTCAGGAAATCACAAGGATGACGAGTACGCCATCACGCAGACCTCGATCTATAGACGGGCTGGGATCGGCCTGGAAATGGGTCGCTGGCTCGCCAGATGCGTCGGACTGGAACGCGATTTTGAGGGCTCAAAATAATGTCGAGACGAATAACAACCAGCAGATCAGGATAAATACCAGGCTTTTCGACTCGACGCACGAGTCGCTTCAGCAACTTAACGAAGTGATTGGAAGAGTCAACGATATAGATGGGGACATCAACACAACCACAACACTGCTGCACAAAACTATAATTCTTGCGAACCAGATCAACGAGATGACGAGAGCCTGCCAACTAGCCAAGACCGGCGTGGTCAATTCTAATCTGTCGGACCACAACGAAGTTGAAACAATCCTGTCAGAAGTAGACAGCCTCCCTTAACAGAACACGGTTGAGGCGGTGGAGTTTTCTCGACTTGCAATCCTGACAAACCGGACCTCGCTTTTGTATATCTTAGCAATGCCTAAGGTAACGGACAGGAAATATCGTTTGATGTTTCTTTACCCAACAATATCAACCGGAAAACAGGTTGTCCTGGAGGACAAAAAGCTGGAAATGGACCCTTTGGAAACATACGCCGTCCTGGGAAACTGTCTATCTATTGGCAACACGACAGTTTGTCAAGAGAAGGATCTGACCAAACTAGATGCGGATAGCTGCATCCCTTGGCTGTTAAAAGGAGGCCACGCCGCTTGCGACTACGTGAGAAACGACCGAGAGGTGGTCGAAATGGTTGATGATGGCACTATATTCTTGAACCGTAGTTTGGAGGAAGTTAACCTCGATCAAAGGCATCCCGAGGCTACACAGTCCCGCCTTGAACTTAAAATCACAAGTCGCCTGCGAGTCTGCAACCAAGGCCCAGTGATCTGTGGGACACAGATCTTGTGGTGGGGAGGAGTTAACACTGGCTGGCCCTCCTCTCCCCCTTTCCCTGCGATGCCATCCATGAACAACGACATTGTAGCAACTGCATAAGTGCATAAGCAGCATAAGTGGCGATCGCACTAAAAGAACACCGACCGTCACTAGCCACTTCAGCGCCACGCCACGCTCAACATAGACAAAACTGCAGCGCCAACGCATTGCAGCGACGGCAAAGTCGCGCTGACCCAACAAAACGCCGTGGTTACTTGCGCAACACCGCTATGACAATTCCGGCAGCAGAATGCGTTGACGCGGCGGAATATGCACACACCATAAGCTAGGCAGCCACTTTTCAGTTGGCTAAAGAATCAATTCTCATTGGGAGATCCAACAGAACGGAACACAAGCTCCAGAACTTTTGATAATAAAGTCAATGTTTGTAATGTTATTTAAAACTGTTGCATTTTATTTTATGGAACTCAATTCGTAATCCTGACGGTCGCATTTACTCAAGTCGACACTACTTGAATCCCAATACGGAGTTCAAATCCTGGGCAACCCTTTGAGTCAAACTAAAGGAAACGCAACATGCGTCATTTGATCACTAGGTAACGAAGATAGTTGCCCCCCTCTGGGCTCAACTGGCCATAACTTATATATATATTTATTCTCGGTATTGTTTTTGAGATATTTGTCCTTTTAATTTTTGCGGCTTAATTTTGAAATTATGTTTGTTGAAAACAGCTGTTTTCTCAAAATTGAGCTAACAGGAAAAACGAGTTGGGAGACCCTGCGTTCATTCCAAACTCGACTTTTTCCCATACTCAACAGCCCTTGTCCCATACCTAACAGCCTATTTAAATAGCATATTCCTTGAACGTGCGTCAGGCGAATTTCAATGTGATTGGCAAACGCATCCAACGCATTTACCAATGGAAACCCAGCATAAAAAGATTTTTAATACTTTTGCAAAGAATAACTAATTTTTAATCCACTTGTTCCTAAGGCGGCTATATGATATAGTAGACAGATTTTGATCACGCTTGGTCAGATTGCACAAATCGTAAATATACATCGATATCGATGTAATATTATAATAGCTCCCATAGCAACAATCGTTCATAAAGTGCTTGTATGAAAAACTTTTTTGTTTTTTAAGATATTAAAAGAAAACTCAGAAGTTCAATGTATAATTATGATTTGTACAATCTGACATAGTTTGATCAAAACCGGACTACTATAGCATATAGGTGGCATAGAAATAATTGGGTGAAAAATGAGTTCTTCTATGCAAAACTTTTTTGATTTTCAAGGTACCAGAACCAAACTTACCATCGATTTGTCTATTCCTAATTAAATATATGTACAATTTATACGGTCAGAGATGCATTTTTTCGCTTGTTAGACACTTCACATAGCTGTATTACCCAAATTTAAAAATTTTTATTGAGTACATGGTAAAAAAAAAAGTGAAAAACGCCTTTTATCCGTATGCCCAAAATTTTTTGCGACGTTATGTCAACATATCGATATTAATATTTTTCAATATTAAAATAATATCGATATAGATATTTTTTTAATGATCGACAACCCTAAACTGAGCGGTGGCAGAAGAAGCAACTCGCTACTTTGGCTACTGTGTAAGCCAGTATTGCCAAATTGGCCTTTTTCCGGATAGATCTGTCCGGTTTTCAACTGTTTTAGCCGGGAAAAATCTCAAACATCTGCTACCCAGATATCTGGCCTTTTTTAGATTCAATTTACCATGTATGTATTTTTTAAAAATTTATTTGGTGTTTCTTGAAATTGATCTTTTATGAACAGTGTGGCAGCCCTTTTTGTATACTGATATTGATGTTCTTTGTAATCGAACGTTTACCACGGCGCGGTTTATTATAGTTGATTTCCATTGGTGGATGCGTTGAACGCGTTTGCCATTCACATCGCAACTCGCCTGACGCACGTTCAAGTCCTATGCTATTTGCATAGGCCGTTAGGTATGGGACATGGGCTGTTAGGTATGGGGAAAAAGACGAGTTTGGAATGAACGCGGGGTGTGCCAACTCGTTTTTGGTAGAATTTTATAGATTGCGTTGCTATTAGCTCAATTTTAAGAAAAACAGCTGTTTTCAACTATTACAATTTCAAAATTAAGGCCCTGGGCAGCGGGCCCTGTTATATATATACATCTGTGTCAAGAACTTAATAAACTTTATTATATAATTGATGATGGTCAACCAAAACAGAAGTAACCGCTGATTACTCCATTCTATAATTCAAAGTATCAACTGCATATGTTGGGCGCTGCTCAAGGTGACACCCACCTGCTACAAGTTCTAGAAATTGCAATTCGTACCACAGCACGATATTGAGATTTCATATTAAGCGCATATGCTCATTTGAAATTGCACTTGTAATAAAAATTCTATTGGTTAAATTTAAAGAATATTTATTTCTTTGTTTACTGAAGTTTTGTCCCTTGCAAACAAAATAATCGGCTGATTGCAGCGCCTCTATTCCAGTAGAAACACTATCCAAGACCTATCGCGTTAGCCTGTTATCGATGGCATGCCGCGTTTGTGTGGAAATCGGCTATTAGAAGTAGAGATCAACACAAGGGCACGATTGAGAGAGACTAGGTTACGCCACGCGCATGACCGTTATGTTCCGTTATATTGCGTCGCAGTCTTGTGACGTCACATTTTACCAAAGGCAACGCAGTAGACTCACAGTCTACGTCAAATAGGCACTTTTTTTTAGTTAATCGGCTGCTGCTGCTGATGGGGGGATCTGGTTTGGAAGGGACTCCCCGCATAATATAGAAAAATGTCAAGCGCATCTAATGACATACTTCCGACTTCTACATTTTCCATACATTATCTACAATAGCGTACCAAAGTCAAAAAATGTTGAAAAATTTGTATCTTTTATGAAAAGTATCTCTATTTCATAGTATTTTGCGTAAGATGTACCGGTCCGATTTTGATCAAATTTGGTCAGCTAGTAGAGTACAGACTGAGGCATAGCTATAGTGAGTTTGGTTAAGATATATTGATAAACAAAAAAGTTTTTCATACAACAAACTCAGATTGAAACCGAAAATATATGATATAGTTATCCGATCTGATCCATTTTAGGATTTTTACTATATTTATGTGTAATATGCATATGTGCTAAGTTTCATAAACATACTTTGAAAATTTAGATACTTTTTCATACAAAGATACATATTTTTCAACAATTTCAGACTTTGGTAAGCTTTTGTAGATAATGTATGGAAAATGTAGAAGTCGGAAGTATGTCATTAGATGCGCTTGACATTTTCCTATATTATGCGGGGAGTCCCTTCCAAACCAGATCCCCCCATCAGCAGCAGCAGCCGATCAACTAAAAAAAGTGCCTATTTGCCATTCATTGCAAGCCTATTGCGTCGTCTTTGGTAAAAAGTGACGTACATGCGCAGTGAGAGCCGAAAAGTTGCAGCCGTCTTGTCGTTGCCTATGGCTCTCTATATCGTGACACAAGGGTCACTGCTCACATCATATGTTTATGTAAAACCACGATTTTGAAGATTTACTACATAAAAATATTGATCAATATTCTATGGGTGTGCTGTTTTGGAGTTATTTTACAAATTTGTATTTATGGTACTATTTCAATTAAATTCAGAATGTATACTTAATTGTACATGAATTTGAGTATATATTAAGCCGGGTGTGTATTAACAATATTTTATTTATGGAGCGATTTGACTCAAAATTAAATGCATGTGTGTATCATGAGAATTCTATGAAAATTTCTGCTTGCAAGTTGGAGCATAAGAACGTGAAGGCATGAGAAAAAGAAATTCCACGACTGAATTAGTGATTTGGCTCATACGTTGCCTAAATCGTTATGTTAAAATAAAAATAGCGAACAATTTAACTTTAGTAATTAATTATATTGCTTTTCGTTAACAGTGTCGATTTACTACATAATAACAAAGATTCTATTAACATAATTTGCGGGTGGGCCGGTGTTGGAGTAGTTTAAAAAATTGTATTTACATATGTTACGGTTTCAATAAATTTCAGAATCTATGTTTATTTGTAAACCGGTTGGGTTACACTCGGGTGTTATGTATATAATTCGGTTAGAAAAATTAAATCTATATCGCAAGCAGTGTGGCCGAAATGTTTAGAAAGGCACCAACAGTTAAAAAACAATTAAAAGAAATAGTCAATACAATTTATGCTAATTACAAAATGTATTAGGGGCTCATTGCGATAAGGTCTTTAAACTTTCCGGTATGTGAAAATAAAACCCGTTTAGATCGCAAACCGGAATTGAAATACAAATCAATTAATGAAAATATTCTGAAGGTCAGGTATTGGTCTACGTGATTTATGCACAGGATTTGATAGACAAAACACTCTCAGAAAGGTATTTGAGGATTGTGAGTCATATAGTAAACCTAATTACAACCGGCCTCTAACATTTTTTTTCGCCTTACATAAACATACTTAGGCTTTGTAGTATATGCTTATTGTTTCATCTATTGCCAGGGGCAACAAGACATAAATTAAACTTACATCCAGCAAATTGTCATTTTATTGAAAATTCTCGTGGTCAAAAAGGTTATCAACGGTGCGCGAGGGCACTGCCAATTACCGCTGCTTGATTGCCGTTTCAGTTGAACTTAATACAAATTACGACAAGATCTGGCGCCCGCCCTGTCCCGTGACCGACCTCATCCACAATTTGACCATTGAAGTTGTGAGCCAATTTGGGAGTGTTGTGTGGTGCAGTGAATCATGCCTTCGCCACCGCTAATAATACGCTGTGGCTGACTGTTGTTTTATTAATTTTCCATTATTGTGCAATCTCTCGAGAATTGTAGCTTTTTTCATATTTCGACGTTGCTCTGCAAATTTTGACAAACTGCAAATAAACTTAAATAAATAAAAAAAAATATATAAATTGAAACTGCTCTTGCAGTTGCCGTTGTTTCCCAGTGTCAGTGGAAATTAACACCGCGGGCACCGGCTTGGCCTATGTGAGTAGTGTTAGGCGTATACGAAATTTAACATACAATGGCAACAGCAAGAACAACAGCAACGACAACGGCAATCGCATGCAATTGTCTGCTGCAGCATGTCATGCTGTTGTAAAATGCAAAGCCAAACGCTTGCACAGATTTCTTGCAATTGGCTTTGCCAGCGACTACAATAACAATTACACCAAACAAATAAACATTCCAAAGGCAAAGCGCAGCCCGATGACGATTCACACTTCGGTGGCAGCTCCAGATTTAGTTTGCGTTGGCGTTGCCATATCGATAAGCATATATATAATATAGTTGTAGTTACGCAATAGCAGGAATTCGCAGGAACAATTGCTTAACAACAACAAATATCCCAAAAGTGATAGCAAAGTTGATTTGTTGGTTTGGTTAACGCTTGTGAGCTTTCAAGTTCGTTTTCTGAGCCCTTGGTTAATGCATGCATTTACAATTGTAACAGTTTGTTGCACATTCGCATAAGTTAAACACAAATTGCATATTTTACACATTTATTTACATGGAAGTTAAATATTTTGTCTAGGCACCTCATTAACTGACTACTTACACATGACTCGACACTCGACTCTTGGCTCTGGACTCTCGATACCTGAGCGAACCCCGTCTCAGAAGTAGCTGAATCGCGTATTATATGGACTACTATAGTAGTTGAATGTTGCATATGCCGTGTCGGGTGTTTGAAATGTGGTGCTGAAATATGTTGAATCCCCTGCTGACACCGCTGTGAATTGAACAAAAGAAGAACCTCAATTGGTTTGACGGTCACTTGGACTTGGCATTATTACCAGTGCAATTACAAAACAAACAAAAAATACAAATACATTACAATTAATAATGGTAAGCTTGGGCGGGTGCACTTGATATATATGTAGTGTTGTGGTGTTGCTTGGCTGCCAAATGATAAATTCCAAGCGTTGGCGTCAACTGGCCAAGTGCACTTTAAACCTGCCGTACTTTTGTTCAAGGTTAAGCACGACGTCAATCGCGGCGTCAACATTCTTGTCAAATGTTTGGGCAAGTGTCCAGTGCGTCTCAGTTGTTTCTTTTTTTTTTAACGAGATGGAGCGTTTACCACTCCGATTTAGAATACCAGTCTCATAATTTCCCACCTTCTAAGTCTGCACATTTTTTTATATATGTGTACATGATATTATATATATGGGGATCCTATGGGGAGGTATACAATCTTGGGAGATATAGATTTTGATAATAAACGGATTGGGTGTGGGATCTGTACAAATTGAAAATACCCTGTATTTCCAACATTTTTACAGTTAGTTTAACCGAACTTGACACATGGATAACATTGAGAGATTTTTTTGAAAAACATTTTCTAAATTGGCACCGGCAGATCGGTCAAAAATATTGGTATATGTATGATTATTGTATTCAAAACTACATCAATTTACTATACACTAGCTAATTAAATTTAATTGAACTCGGGACCTTATAGTTTCTTATAGTAGATATTCATTGGTTGAAAATTAAGTTTTCATACCCTTGCAAATGGATATTTTAATTTGTCACGACGTGCGTAACGCATAGAAGGATATATCTGCGACATTATAAAGTATTCTTGATCAGGACGACGAGCTAAGTGGATACAGCCATGCCCTTCTGTCCGTCCGTTTGTCTGTTTCTATGCAAACAGGTACAGATGATTCTTTTTTGCTGCAGTCAGTTTATATCTCAAAATTAGCCTGATCGGATCATTATATTAGATAGCTGCCATAGGAACTATCGTTCATAAAGTGCTTGTATTAAAAACTTTTTTGCTTTTCAAAATATCAGAACCAAACTCAATAGTTCGATGTGGAATTATGATTCGTACAATCTGAGAAAGTTTGTTCAAAATCGGAATGCTATATCCTATGGCTGCCATAGGAACAATCGGTGGAGTATTCAAAGTTTTCTTAGAAGATCAAAGCAAGGGTATATAGCTGCGCGTGCCTACATAATAATAATCATGGGAACAATGTTTTGAGTATCTGTGCAAGATTGTTAAGTCTGTTAATGTAAGTACTTTAAAAAAAAAATATATGCTCTAACGACGTGCGTTGCTACCTTCCCGTTCAAACAAGATCACAAAGGGGATATTTGGCGATCCCCGTATATTAAATTAAAAAAAAAAGCTACGATTTCCATACAATTTTCCACCTTCTTTCTGATATATGCTAGACCAAATTTTTCAGAGTGCTAACCTACGATAGAGGCCACAGTAAAAATTTCACTTTTTTAGCTTCTAGTGTTTGCCAATCAGTCGGTCAGTTAGGTTGAATAGTTTTATGTGTATAAATAATCAACTATATAGCAGGGCCACAATCGAATAACATGTATAACACAAACATATGTATATATTATTGTGGGCGGCAATTCTTTGCATTCCCTGCGGCTGCGCAACTGTTTGCATCTTGATGCTGTGCGAATTTGCGTAATTTTATGGTGCGCCAATTGACCATTAATCTACGTTTATTGAGTTTGGCAATATTTGTAGCCACAGCTGCCGAACCACAGGCAGTCATCATTAGGAAGCTTACGCTGAGAGAGAGGGAGAACTTTGGGCTTGCAAAATTAATTACACAATAGCCATTTGGTTTGGCAGACATAGTAAGTATAAGTCATATATGCAACAGTCGGAAATCGTGCATAAATTGTCAAATCGTAAAAATTATCTCAACTTAGCGTCGTTGGTTTATTTGATTTGTTTGTTTCTTTTTTCGGTCGTTCATTGTGAAATCTGTTTCGGAGCATTTTGTGTACTAAGTAAATCCAATTCCTCTTATTGCCCGTTGACTTGGCCTACTGGTTTCTTTTTGTGGCACTACAAATAAAAAACTGCTCCATTTCGGTTTTCTTTTGATTTTCTGCCTTACAAGTGATATGGAAACAAAAAAAAAATTCCAAGTAAATATGCAAGCTGTTTACATATTTTTCAAAGCATTAGTTTCGCATATCATTGAGTGCCTCTTAGTCTACATATGCAAATGTATACTCTATAGACAGGCTGACACACACATTTCCATATGTGACATTAGTCTTGATTGCTGCTCCAGCACCTGCTGCTGCTGCTGTCGACATGTGCCTTATAATGTGATTATATGTTTACTCTTATAGCTGTTTATTACCTTGATCATTGAGGCATCATAAGTATATGGCCTGTCATAACCATAGGATGGCATTGGGCAAGGCAGGATAACATGGACAGTGAGAAAAGATCTACATACAATAATAGGATTATATTTGTGAATTTACAGTGGAAAAAATTTTTAATTTTGAGATGCTATATCTGTCAAGCTATTAGAGATAACGAAATAATTTAAATGCAGAATTCTTAATTACACCATTCAAACAGCATTTTGTATCCCGGATCTTGTAGAGTCGATTTATATGTAAAATGGATTACTAATTTTGAAAAAAAAATTTTAATCAAAAATTGATCGACTCAGATCGTCGTTCTGATCAAGAATATACAATATATATACTTTAGGGGGTCGGAGACGTCTACTTCTATAACCTTTTGCAAGGGTATAAAAAACAGTTTTCGAGATAATAGAAAAAAGCTAGATTTTTGACTTTCCAAATAAGTGAAAGTAAGCACAAACATAGTTTAATTATATAAAAGATATTTATATTTTTAAAAAGGTAATTGAATATCAGTATATCATACCAATTTCTTAAATTAGATGGTTCGTTCAGAATTTATTAGAGACTAAAATGGAAGTTTTGCAAAAAAAATATGCCCATTTACAAAAAAGCTATTTTTTGTGCAATTTTTTTCCAGAGAAAGTCTAGAAAATTCGATAACAAAAAGGTCAGTTGGGCCCTTGGATCCTAACGCGTCAAACAAGGTAATGTTCCTTAAAATCCGTGAATAAATAGCCAAGTTATAGTGATGTATAGCTAACGTACCCATCAGAATTGCCCGTTGTATGAATTTTTTATTCAGCTGTTCTTCTTCTTTCTCAGCATATAAAAGAAATCTTAGTGCGAAAAAACTATTTTTGGTATATTTGGGTAAGTTTGGGTTAAGGGCTATAACTTCGCCATTTATTTATAGATGTTTACAAACTTTGTTTAACGCGTTAGGATCCAAGGGATCGGCTGACGGGTTTTAATTTATTTTCGAAATTTCCACAGCTAAGATATTAATTTCTATATTTGTCGATTGATATTTAACAAATTTTTTATTCATTTTAAAATAAGTAAGCCTACAGATCCAAAGAGTGAGCTTTTTTAAAAATGGGCATATTTTTATGAAAAATTTCCATTTCAGTCCTTATTAACTTCTTAACGAAAAATCTAATTAAAAAATGTTGTACAGCAGGATGGGTTATTTTATTACCTTATCTAAAATAAAAGCACCTTTAATATCATTAATGTGTGTTCGCAGTTATTGTCACTTTACCAAAGCTACATTATAAAATTTTTTTTCTTCAGAATTAGTAATTAATTTAACATATATATCGACTTTAAAAAGGCTGGGATACAAAATGCTGTTTGCATAGTGTTATATGCGAGATTAATCTGCTCTATTGAGCAGATATGGCATTTAAAAGTAATAAATTTTTTCTGCATAAATTAAGCTGAGAACCACTGTACATGTATATATCTATAAAATTAAGGATATTAACCAACTATGACCTTTTTATACTTCATAAACCTGAAGATAGCTGGATTTATATCGGAAATACTCTAAATACAATTTTAATAGACCGAGCCTTACTAAATATCAGAATTTCTATAAAATTCAAGTTATTTAACACGATCAAAATTGTTTTAAACTGGGTTCGCTTGGAAATAAAACCAAAAAAAAAAAAAAAAAATAATAATAAAAATTAAGTGTATTAAATGGAAAGACTAAATTAGTTCCCGAATATGTTGAACTAAACTAAACCAAATAAGTAGTTGATAATTTTAGAGTATTTTGCTTTAAGCTGTTTATGTTATGTTCTCTTTTAAGTATTTAAAGATTATGTATATAGCAATTGTTTTTAACAAATAAATACTGAAATTTCAACTCTCCCATGTCTAGTGCTCTTCAAAGTCCACAAGGTCTTGTCATTCTATATCATAGGAATGGTGTTCGAGCATCTTTGTAAATGGTACCTACTCAAATGTGATGAGTCTTGCCCACGTCGTTACAGTTGTTGGGTTTACTCTCAATTTCCCCCCAATCTGCCCGAGGCCGTTACATTCGATTTGTGCCGCTGTACTACAAAGCTGGCTCTGTTAATTATACGCTTGTTTTGTGTGCACTTACAATAATTGCTACAAGAAATCATAATCATACAATCATAAAATAATATCAAATAGGCAGAGTGGTGCATTTGAAAGTAAAACTCAAAAAATAAAGATCGAAAACAATTTTAACATGTGGCCAAAAGGGGTCAAACTAAATATAAAAAAAAATTATTACATAAATAATACTTTTGATATGCGTTTGTTTTTTTTATATAATACATTTTGTTTATTTATAATTTTGATTGTTATAATTAAAAATAAAATTCGATGTAGAAATTAAATAAAATTTTCAATTGATAACATAAATAAAATAAAGTGGCAAATAAATCAAAATAAAAACAAAAAATTCATTAAAAGGCAGAAGAAATTAAATTGTTGTGTTTGCAATTAGATAACAATAATTAAACTAAAAAATAATACCTAATAAACAATAATTTGAGTTATTATTTTTATTGCGCTGTATGTGCGTGTGTGTTTGTGCAGTGGGTTGTAGGATATAATAGGATGGAGTGGGTGCGGGTTGCCAGCTGAATTGTGCTTGAATTGTGGTGCGAACGCTCAAATTGCACTTAACTGTGACGCGTATTTCCGTTTCCGGCCGTGCTTGGCACTGCTTCGATAGAGTACGGTGGAGGAAGGTGTGTGGGTTACAATGACTTTATGTGTGTATGTGTGTGTGGGTTGTGTGCATGTGCGTATGTGAGTAAGTGCAGTTAGCCAAATATTGTGCCTGTAAATTGGACATGGTGTGAAGGGTATGTTAAAAATACAATTATTATTAAACGATTAAAACAACAATTGCGTAGACTAATAGACTGCATGTTTTAACACTACTTCAATTGCACTAATAAAGCTTTTGTTCTGTGTATGTATGTGTATGTAAGTGTGTGCGAGTGGGTGAATTGACAATGGCCTAGGTTCTACTATTGCTTAGACCGTACGTCTGAATGTATTACTTTGTTGTGGTGGCACAAAACCAAAACCAGAGGCGCCGACAACTACACCGCTTGACTCCTCAATCGCATCCGGGGGCGAGGGCGGAAATACAACGGGTCCTGCAATACACAAAAACATAAGAAACAAAAATTATGTTAAGTATAATACAAATGTTAATTATTCAATATAGGGATGATTAAGTTTACCTCTGTTCTGGCGTGGATCGCGCACCTGCGTCGCTGATGGCTGTGCCAGCGCCAATGGATCATATGCAAAGCGGGATCGACTGGGGAATTGTCCTAGAAAGTACTGCTGACCGGCGGCAAAGGCCAGGCACAGACACAGAGCAGCAATGGTGACTAACTGAAACACAATGGACATTGGATATGATTATAAGTATGCCAAACACTTATTGGTTGTTGACTGTTGGTAAATACGGTCAAAGCGATTAAACAATTGAAATGTGTGCCAATGCCAGTCGAGCTAAGCATATATAAAAAACAATTAACCAGCCATAGTACCATAAAATGCCACTTAATGTGTACTTGAATTGAGCACAAGCCACAATTCACGAGCCAGTTCTTGGCGCTGTCTCTTTAGCAATTTTCATATGCGGAACGGTAATTAGCGTCAATTGTACTTGAATTTATAAATTTTTAATAACTGCAAAAGTTTTTGTTTAGTTTTCATTTTCAATCCTGCTACATTGTTGTGGTACTGATTCTGCTGACCTAATTCGCAGAACCGCGCAAAATGCATCCAATCAAAAGCAGCGTTAAATGTGCAGTTTGAGCTCGTTGAGGAGCAATGAGATTGCAACCAGCTTGTGGTTGGTCAGCTGTATGGAAGTTGTGTCGGCGTTCATCAATGGTACATTGGCCCAATGCATGCTGTGCAAATTGGCTTTATGCTTATAAATATAAATAAAACAAGAAAAAAACGGCTATCTTCGGCACGCCGAAGCTAGTTAATACCCTTGCAATGGTCTTCTAAGAAAATTTTGAATACTCGACTTTGATATAGTGGTCCGATTTTGATCGAACTTTGTCAGATTGCACAAATCACAATTCTACATCGAACTGCTCGGCGTCCTGATCAACAATATATGTGCATATATCCTTTATCGGGTCGGAGGCGTCTCCTTCTGTGCATATTACACATTTCGCGACAAAATTATAGTCTCTATTGCAAGGGTATAAAAAGTGCCAGCTGTCTGCAAAGCGCATGAATTTATTGATTTTCCATTGAAATCGCAACAGGCCAGTGGAATTGGAATATTAAAACTGTATAAAACCGCAATAGCGGGTGTTGCGTCTTATATCTTATTCAAAACCTGTCACATAATGGACGCTGTCTGGACACTAATCATAGGGCGTTTACGCAATAGAACTGGTTTGCCAACAGCTGCTACAACATTTGAAACAAATGCAGAAAACCATTAATAGTGGCGTCACTCGAAAGTTGCAATGGTGATATCAACAACCTAAGAATCTAATACAGTCTGTTCTTATAGTTGTTTACTTTTTGAAAGCCAAGCAATTGCCATTTTGAATTGTTTTCATATTCGAATGAACTTTTCTAATTGAAATTTTTTATGTATTGTAAACATGGTAATTATTGTTAACTTATAGAAACAATCGTCAGATCGACACTTAGAACGATAGAAATAAAAAAACGTTAATATTTGTTTTAGTTTAGAGGCCAATTTGCAGTATCATCATTATCAATCTAATGAATATACATTTTAGTATATTTCTACTTTTAATATGCGTTAATATTATGTCATATATTTAAACATACAATACTTTTATTTTTAACGCCTGGTCAACTAAGAGCTTAAGATTAGAATTTAATTGATTTATTGATTAGCTTAATTATGTCTTTCGATAGTATCGATTGTAGAAAGTAACCTCTATCTATAGTGTTATCTAATGTTTCCAGCTCTAAACCAAATGTAAGTTGTGTTTATTGTCAGTAATCGCACCTGTGCCTACATTCATCCATATAACCAAGTAATTGGCGCTTGCAATTGCATTTGACTTGCTTTGAGTTTTTATTTTCGAATGCTTTTTGCTTCATTAATTGCCTAATGGGCCGCGCCTGAAATCTGCAATGCATTGCAGGGCGTATGCGCAATATTTGGTTAGGTAAATCAGTCGATTGTGGTTCATTATAGTCATTTCAGGTATATTTGTAGATTTGGCGCCAAAGCAATTGATATATCTGGTTCTACAAAGCGTTTAATCGCACCCTACACATAAAGTAGCTTTATTGTATAAAATAAAATAGAATAGAAAATAAAAAAAAACAAGCAGCTGTAACAAGAACAGTAACAACAACGCTAATTGCTGTCAGCTAAAATATGCATACAACAGCAAAAAATGACTTTAAACTAAATAATCAAAAAATATGCAAACAAGGCGACCAGTTGCCAACAAGATACTGTGACTGTCGTCTAGACTTTAAAGCCTCGGCAACTTGTGAAAATGTTTTTAATTAATTCGTGTTTGTTGTTGTTGTTGCTACTGGGGTTGTTGTGGAGCTTGAAGATAAAGCCAGATTCAGAGGCTATTACCACATAAGAGGTAAGAGAGGCCTAAGACAGTGACAGACATCTTTTTGATGTAGGAGAATTTTTATCAAGCAATCAACTGAGAATATTTTTAGGTTTTTGATAGTTAATAACAAAGCTAATAATATTTATAGGATGACGCCAGACTTTTTAAACTGTTATAACTGACAAAAAGTAACTCGAAACTCATATATCAACTTGAAATTTTTTCAAGTAAAAATCAAATTCAAATTATATCAAACAATGAATTTGCTACAAATATCAAAAATTACCCGAGCAAAGTAAGAGCGTAAGCTTTAATTTCTTGTTTTATGTATTAAATTTTCTTTTTACCAAAAATTACTACAAATCATTTCCTTAAAGGCATAACTTCCTTCAGTGTATGTAAATCGACAAAATGTTGTCACTTCCACAGTGTCTGAGTTCTTCACGTTTCTTAGGAATTCTTTGTGCATAGTTTTTGGATTGTATCCATGACAGGCAATTTGAAAGTTATCGCTTAAACTAATTTAATAAATTAAGCGCAGCACTTGGATAATTTTTAGTGGCTAGCCGCAAGGAATCCACACGAAATCGTAATAATAATAACAAAAAAAAAAAAAAACCGTGCAGCACGCTAATGAGAGTTAATTTGCTTAATTATCCGACTTGAGAACAAAACTCTGCTCTTATTAAAATTGCTGTCATACCTTCCACTTCAGCCTCCCCTCTTATCGAAGCCCTAACAAATTAGTTGAACAAATGAATTTAGATATGATTTCGTTATTGGGAGGTATTTGGTACTGGCAGCCTATATAGAAATACAACAACAAGAAAAAATACTTGCTTGATTGTTGGGCCAACGGCGGCTCATGCGAAAACATACCCACCCACAACAATGATTAAGTGCAGCAACATGTGAGCGTGCCCGTGCCCGTGCCAGTATATAAAAAGCTCAAGAAAAATCTCAACAACAACTGGACAATAACTAAGCTAACAACAAAGACAACAAAAACATTGGCTTGTAAGCGGCGACTTTTTATACCCTATAATTAAAAAGAGCATTCTATAATAACTTTGTGTTTCAGTAATACATATGGGCGCAAAAAGATCCAACTTGATCGAACAATTAAAAGTTATGCAACTTTTTTTTCTTTCAATAATTAAAATTTTGATTTGCTTTTAACGATATTCTATTGTCACATCACGTCCGCGAAAATAGCATTAATGCACGATGATCGGAAGTGTGTGAAATTTTAAATTTAAACAAAGTTTATTACAAAAAGGTTAATGTAATAAGCTATCGAGTCACAAAAAAAAAAAATTTAATATTATAAAAAAAAATGTTGAATTGTGTAACGTAACGTCATTGTATGTACTTCTCTTGCATATACACCTAGCCTTCGATTTACACGAATAATAAATAAAAATTTTGTTGTAAGTGAAAATGTGTATCTTATCACTTATTTAAATAAAAATTTTAATATGTCCTCTTTTTTTAACTTTATCTTTAACTTAAATTATTTTATTTTTAAGGGCAATCATTACTTCAAAATATATCATTATAATTAATACAACGTTACTTCACGTAACGTTTCATACTAAGGCTAGTTAATAAAACAACAGAAGTTTATTAATGAAATATCCTGCAAAATTACGTTATTCAAAATCATTCTTAAAAAATGTTTATAAAAAACGGCTTGCTCACTTTGTAAATTTTTGCGCTTTTACAACTTCAAGTCAAAACCGATTTCTTTTTCTGTATTATCATCGCTTATTTAGATTTAAATATAGTCTAGCTAAATTGCTACTCAGATGTAAAATAAACCTTACAAAATTTACCTTTTATTTACTTTATTGGGTAATTTTGTTGTACGCATAAAATGCAGGATTTCTTTTTGTATGTAAATACAATAACATGTTTATTAAGAGAGTAACTAGCCGCTGACTACTTGATTTTTAGATCAGATTTCTCATTTTTTTATTTATTGACATTTATTGGCGTTTAGATATTGATTGGTTAAAATGTGCAGTAAAAATAAATTATTTTTATGATTTCACAAGTTTAAAAAAAATAATTAAAAAAATATATGTCTATGTTATGTACTTAATCCATTCCAACAGGTAACCATAAGATATATAGTCTCAAAATTGTTTAAATAAAACTATACTCAAAATAAACTTTCAATTAGTTATTCCTGCCAAATTTTCAACACACACAATATGCATGGGCTAAAAGTGAGTCATATTGAAAGAAAAATTGAAAATAAGGCATGTTGGTTGTATTTATAGTATTAATTAATCTTATTTAAATGGATTGTCATTTGCTCAGCAACTATTAAAAATTTGATGTGAACATTTGCCAGTTGGCAAAAGTGAATGTTGAACAATTGAAATTCGCACAAGTTTACGCGGCTACAAAAAAAAAAAAAATAAAATAAAAAAAAATTGATATTATTGTTATCTTTTGTTAATGATTGTAACGCCTACAGCAGCAGGTAATTCAGCCGATGCTAATACTGTTCGGGTTAACGCTCCATTGGGCAACTGTTCATTCACTTTCAACACGGAAGCGTTGTGTTCAATCCAGGCGCTCAACTCTCAACATTGAATCTTGGCTATTTGACTCCTGCCTGGATGTTTTTCGTTTTTTAAATGTAGCTGAAGTCGAACTCAGCGAAACTGTCTATTGTATTTAGTATATAGTAGGTGCAGCAAGAGCAACTAAAATGATACAACTTGGCCGACGCTTTAAATTACTTTGAATTGTGTTTAATAGCTGGAAATGATGCCAGGCCAGCGTATTTGAGTTCCCAAGTCCGACATTGTCCGACTTTGAGTCCGTGGCCAGCTGTCCGATGATTGTTATAGCTATTGCGATTGCTTAAGCAATTATCAAACATCAATTTGTTGCTTAGGAAGTGAAAAATTGACGAGTGGCAGCGTGAGAATCGACACACTTTTCCTTTTCCTGCTGAGATGCTGTGCTCCACAAAATATAAACAAATCAAAAACAAAATGAGTTCAAGTTTAAACAAAAATTTGTAGCATTTAAGGTCTGACAAAATGCCAAACACAACGCACATGTTCCCTGTGCCAGTCACTACTACTCCATAACTTATAAATATGGTAATAGTCTGTCGCCGTCCCCATTCTACTCCGCCGATAAATATAACATAACTATTTTGCAAGCCAAAAACGCGCAAACGCTGTCATGTGGGTAGTTCCACGCTCTCCAAACTGCCGTATATATATGTATCACTAAAGTTGGACATTTGAACATGTGTATGCCAGGCACTTGCCATATGCATTGACTGACTGACTGACCGACTTGGATATGGATTCCAAGACATAGCTGTAGCTCTGATTGCAACATATGTGTGCTCAGTAAACGCTAATCGCGTTGCACTAAACGGCACTGGACATTAGATACTATTGCTCTAAATGCACAGCAGAGTAACCCACGACTGATAAAAGGAATCATCACTCTTAAGCAAATCAAATAATGGAAAAATAAATTTTTTCAAATATTAACGTACTTTTAATAAATGAAAAATTTAAGCGTAATCCTTTCATTAATAAGTTCTGAGGAATTTTATTTATAAATTGGTTTTTGTTTGAAGGTCCTGTTTATAAATAAATTGCAAATTAATTTAAATACTCAATCGATATTAGTTGGTTAGAATAGCAAACAATTTAAATGAGTCCTTTTGGAAGTTATGTTTATACGGTTTTAATCCGAGTATTTAATCAACTTTAGGTATTTAGAAAAGGAATTAGTTTTAAATTTTGCTGCCTATTGAAAATGCAAACAAAACTGACGACTTTAAAATTGAATATTGTGGCGAATTTGCCACTTTGAAAGTATTCGATTTTTTGTCGACAAATTCCAAAGAAAGTACTTCATTAAAGCTTTACAAGCTTTAAAAACTATAATAATATAATAATAAAGCAATACTGAAATTGCGATTTGGAAATTTAAGTTCAGAAAACACTATATTTTATGTCATATGGTTATGCTTTTGGCAAACAACACTCTTCGGTGCGACATCTTCATTTGTTGTGAACAAGGCATAGCCCAAAAGCAGACCAAGCCAACAAATGTACAAGAGCCGAATAAGCCAGGCGCAACGTAACGCAAGGCAACTGTAAATTTATGGCAATTAATTTGAATTTCTACACGCAAAGCGTGTAAAATACAGTAACATGATGACGAGGACAAGTTGATGGCGATGGCAACGATTAACCAATGAATTAAAGCGATTGTCGAGCAATTAATAAATCTTTTTTAATGTGCAGCATGGCACGCATGACCCAATCCTAATTGAGAGCGATTTGCCAGACGTTGATTGCGCGGTTCCCAGGGTGCCTGGGATGAAACAATATTTGCCATTTGCCGACTGTAGGTACCCCGCCATTTATCCAGCCAAACGTAGCCGTTGCCGTTACATAACTTTGGCTCTAATGAATTCAGCACTGACTTTTCATAGTTGTTTAATTTATGGCCGTCGCACACACGCACTTGCATTCACTATTGAGCTGCAGTTTGTTGCTGGCACTAGAGATACAGATGCATAGACACGCAATGGCCAAAAAGTTGGTCAGCAGCAGCAACACCAGTTTGGTCAATTGACTGTGACTCTGACTGTGACTCTGGCTGAGGTATTAAGATATTGGCGCGTGTGTATCGCACTTTTCAATTAAGTTACAAAACGCATGCCCAAGCACGTTTTTTTCAGTTTTGGCATTGCGTTGCCTGGCTTGATCTGTAAACAAGTGTCTGTTGCTTGTCTGGCACGGTCGTGGCCTTCAACGTGAACTTGAACTTCTGTATTTTATTTTATTTACTATATTTACTATAATTGCAGGCCGTTCTGCACATTGAAGCTTATAAATATATAAATGCACACACGTGAAGTTATTTTGATAAGGCGGAAAATTAAAAATGCGTGTTAGGCTGCAAAATCATAGTGCTTAAAATATGCAAATCGTGTACAATTTATGGCCTGGATGCTGTTGGTGCACGCTCCCAGTCTAAAGTCCATTGTCTTCAACGGAAACAGCTTAATTGTTAACCAGTGTGTGTGTGTTTAAGTAGATATGAATACGTAAAACTATGTTTATTTATATATTTAGAAATATGTATATGCTAGCGGCGCGGCTTTATCATGTTATTTAATGCCGACAAAATGCTCGCTACAAAAATTGGCACACGACAACTGGCAACAGGCAGTTGGCATTAGGCGACTGGCCATATATTTATGTGCACAGTAAAAATTCAGAATATCACAATAGCCTCAAAAGTTGACTCAATTTGCGGTGAATGGTGGCAAAAGTGTCTGTTTGCAATTCTTTTACATATACATTAGCATAAACATAAATTCAAAAACTGTGAAAATTCTCGCTTGGCATAAGCAAACAAAAGACTTAGACAACAAACTAGCTGAAAATGGCGCATAAGCATAGAGTAAAATTCAATTCATGCTTTGTTTTCTTTCATATTTTATTACTTACGAATTTCATGATGATCGAGTTAAGGTTATTCTTTATAATATTTTTTGTGTTAAGTAAGTATTCTGGCCGAGCTGGAATTAATTAACAAATATTTTAAATATTATTTCGTTTTTAATTATTTACTTGGGCACTACACTACACTTTTTATACAACACGAACACATTTATTTTGTTAAATTTTTTTTTTTTAAGCTTTTTATCGCTTTTGAGCTATTTGCTTTGGTTTGTTTTCAATAAAATTTTATAATATTTTATACATTATTATAATTTTAGCTACAGTTGTTGTAAGCGCGTGAATGCGAGTCAAACGAAACTAAAAGCCAAATTCAAACAATCAGCTGGGAACTTAAAAATGTTAATGCTGTGCTCTGGGCTAACACACGATTGTGTTTGCCTGTTAGTTTCAGCTCGGCTCTAACTCAAACTGAAACTCAGACTTGGACTCGGAGTCGGCGGAGCGTGTGTGTTTGTACGTACTTCGAGCTGTGCGGTTAAACGTTTAATGAATTCAAACAGAAATGTTCAGTTGGTTTTATATAAAGCATGGCAAGCGTGCTGCAGCTGTCGACGTCGACGTGGTCGTCGTTGCTTTGTTTGTTGCCTTTTGAGTGAGTTTTTGTTTATTGTTGTTTGTTTGTCTTTTTTTTGTTGTTTTTGAGTTTGAGTGAGTTAGTTGTTGGTGGACTACGTGCGGCGGAACGTGATAATCGGTCGCTGTTCTTGGGCGGACGAATGCAAAAAGACAACTTTCTATCAAACAGCTGCCTGCTTTCCGGTAACCAGTTTCAGTTTGAGGTGGAGGTGCACTTCCAACGGGTCATTCAGCCTCAATCGGCGCTTGTGCAAATCAAATGCAAATGTAATAGGACAGCTGGCGGCACCTTGACTTGATTGCAGGTGAAAACAGCAACAGCAGCAGCAACAATAACAACAATGCGACTAAGCTTTGGCAATTTCTTCCGCCTCTGTCGCTTTGACCGTGAAAATTTATATGATTGTCTGTTGATCTGTTTGTTTGTTAGTTTTTTGGCTTGTTGTTGTTGCTAGTTTTTCTGGTCGCTTTTAGAAAGACGAGAGAGCCGCTGTGTTGATTTAAATGACAATTTACGTTATGTGAGTTGGTATGATTAAAAATAGCAATATGCATATCATAATCATAACCCACTAGTTGCCTGCCGGAAGCACTAAATAAAAGGCTTAGACAATATTTCTTTATATTACGATAAATGTTACTAATAGTGTTGCTTTATAAAAATGCTTGACATTTACGGCCCTAAATTTAAAAAATATTAAAAAAAAAAGTAATATAACCGCCAACGAGGGACGCTGACTAAGTAAAATCCCTGAAGTTGTTAATTTTTTTTAAATATACATTTAAGCGTTTTTTTATTATACATATTAAACTATTCTTAACGCAAATTTTGCAATACGGGGACAGATGTACACATTTTGGAGATTAAATGAATTTTGATCAAAATTTTAAATTCATTAAATATAATCCGAAAAGTAATATTATATAATATTATGTTTATTATTTAAATGTAGTTATCAAAACATAACCAAGTAAGCTTGACTAATGCCTGCTATTCCACGATCAAACACTTGACGACATACACGTCTAGCAAGCAGTAGTCGGAATGTTCAGACCAGTCGTAAATGTTGACTTGAATTGTGCTCCATTTGAATGCGATTCCGCAATCGCCTACAACATATCGTCTACATAATTGCTATGCACTGAAGTTTCAGTCTTGGCGTCTCATTATTCTCAAAATGATGAATTCTTCTATATTTTTTTCGAAAGTGCTTCCAAACATTCAGATTCAAGGGCAAATTCACCAACGAGCGAGAGCTTTGTGACCACCCTCAACGGGGTTCACAAATTCCTTCAGATCTACATATTTCGTTGGAAATTCGGCAATTGAACTAGATCACAGTTGTGTAATTTTACTGCGACTAAACGTGAAATGAGCAATCCAACAATTGCAAAATTTTCTGCATTTATGCTTGGATTGGATACAATGCATTCTGACGACCACAAAACTATTATCAGAGCAGACAAAAGACCCGCTGGAGGCCATGCAAGACAATTTGATGCTCCCACTTAAGGGAATGTGGAATCACGCGATATTTGTTTGACCATTCCCCCAGCTACTTACGTTGGAATCCGCTCTAGAATATGATTAGTATGTTTTTGTTTTTAATTATTTTGGAGAGAGGGTGTCGGGTCATCTAGTCTTTATATTTATTATTATATATATAATTATATTGCGTTATAAATTTTTACCACAAGTACAAGTATAATTACATTGAATTATAGATTTTTGTTAATGAGACATCACTTATAAAGAAAACATAGAAATATTAAATGAAGCCCTTGTTGCTTTTGAAAAGAAGATATGAAAAATTTTAAATTTCATAAGGTATATATGTCAATCAATCATCTGGGTACCTAATGAGCGGCCCTCGTCGATAATGCCACCAATTAAATACATATTGCACACTAGTGTCGGAACTATGCAAGCAATGCGTTTGATTTTTTTTCCGCCAGACTGTGTTAGTAAGAGGGTTGAAGTGGTTTGGGAATCGATTGCTGGCTAATATAAATACCAAGTTCAAGTTCAACTGTCAGGTGTCAGGCGGGGCAGCCACATAAGCGCCTTCGATTTGTTAATGCATCAGGGCGCAGAAAACCACAAAATTAAATTGAAATTATTGTTAAACAATTTATATTTTATACTTTGTTTTTTGTTTTGCCAGTTGGCGTTGGGGTCAAGTTCAATTGGCCAATTGATCAGCGCAATTGTTGTAATCTATTGAATAATTAGCGCCTTTAATTTTATCGTTTGCCATTGATTTGTGTCTGATCAATTAACAAATTGCCTTGCGCGAATTTTGACTTCTTTGGCTTTCTTTTGTTGCTGTTGCCATTTGCTTTTGATTGTGTTGTTAATTTGAAATAGTTTAGCTTCTGACAATAGTTATCAATCATTGAAGCAAATTTTGGCCTCAGCTCGGCCAGGTCCGGTTGGTCTGAGGTTATTGCCACTTTGAGGAATTGAAAAAGCGCTGAGAGCAGAGCCAAAATTTGTTTTGGGCTCGCACTTATCTGCACATGACAGCCCGCTACTAATTAATGGATTTTTAAATGCGCTAAAAATAGTCGCTTATATGATAGTTCAACTATTTGGATGTTAATCAATTGGTTTATCCTGTTGTTGGCGATTCCATTGGACCCAATGGAAATTACAAACTCATTAATCACCAATGGCTACAAGCGCAAACAATTATCAAGATCAGCCGCAAATTCAAAGTACTTTTAAACGATTTATAATTTATGTGCAAATGTATATTGTATTTAAATTAACAATGCCATTACAAATTTTGTTAAGGAAGTCAGCATCGATCGAATTTAAATTTATAAACGCACGAAAAACAATAACTTGCGGAAGCACAAATAAGGAACACGTCATAATCTCTCGTTTGTCAACTCATCATACCCTCAACTGTATACCTTGGGGTACGGGTTAAAAGCACAGTGAACAAAGAAACGAAAATTAACAATGTGCTAATATTTGCTAAGGAAAGTATATTTGCAGCTTCTATTGCACAATGTTGCCAAGAACATTCATTCGTTTAAAATTCAATCTCGTCTTAACCGCGAATCGTCATAGTCTGAAATTGTGATAACCCCAACAGTAAATTTGATGGTAGATAATAAAGGTATAGTAAGAGTGGAGCAAATAAAAGTAAAATGCCCAATCATAATGGTGACTATGTAATTATATTTACATATGTGTGCTTAATTAAATTTTTTAATCATCTATTTTACATTGTTGTCCAATATTTATGAGCCTAAGCTATTACATTTATTAAAGTGAATAAATGATAATCAGAACGTCTGTTATTTCATAACTTAAAAAAAATGGTTTTATATTAAATAATATGGTTCTATATAGTATTGCCAAAAAAAATATATCATTATAGAATGATGATTTTCCGTATTTATTTTAGTATTGCTATTTATAGCAAGCAATCAATTTTAAAGTGTGAACACATTTACATACAGAATCAGCAGTAAAGTTAAGTCATCTTTGGTAGCGAATTCTGTATACACTAGCAGACCAAATATTATTTTTTTTAAAAACAGTTTACATCAGCAAAAATAGAAATTCAAAATTACATAGAAATAATACCCATATTTCCATATATCAATTGTATTTGTATAATGTTGTATTTGTACACAAATTGCTTATGTGTTTGAAATAAAGTCAAGGGTAATCAAGGTAATTAAAATATTTTTAAACTTTTTGAGTTGCATTGTTGTTTATTGCACTCAATCCGTTAATCGATTTTTACAATAAGTTTTACTTTCTATTGGATAAATTTATGTTGCTTTTTCGGCTTTTGATGCGATTCAATGACCTTCCTGGATTAAAAATAAAGCGCATGCCTGCCTTTAGATTCTCATATAATTAGATTCGTTATATGCCAATTAGCGACGTGTAGAGGAAGCGTAGTTAACTTTGATACTGCTTGATTAGACGTTTGTCGATACATTTTTACAGTTATTAAAACTGCATTTGTCAGCTACCAATCGCCAATTAGCTAATTGTGCCCAAATGTGCATAGTAAATTATGAAAAGCGATTGCAAGTTCAAATGCTTATCATTCCAAAGTTCCGGACCAATTCCCACTCAATTTGCATTATAGTAAATACTATGCGTCGACCTTGACAATGCCCCGACGCAGTGCGCCGCAGGTCTGTGAATGTGAGTAACGCATGCTGAAGTGACTGGCGAGGAAGAAAACTCTTGAGGCTGAAACTGGTTTTATTTTATTTTAGGAGCAAAATGAAGGCGGATTTATGCGTATGCAATAACAACAACAGTGTTGACCGTTAGTTTGACAAACTCGCAGCATATTTGTTGTTACAGTCATGAGATTTTGTTGAAACGGGTTGTCGCTAATGTTGTATATGCGTATTTAAATGTGTAGTTGAAACTTGGCGTTTAATGACTTGCGATAGGGAAGAGTTTTACGATTTATTTACTGGTCAAAAGCTGCAATTTGCATATTTCTCTAGTGGTGAGTTGTGTTTTGGTAATATGGTGCACACATATTTGCCGCCAGCAATTTAAACTATGCGACAAGCAATTTCAGTGGTGATACATATATGCATTAATATATCGATTAAAAGAATTGAAATGGTTCAGATGACGACTATTATTTTGTAACTTGACTCTCTTAATAATAAATTAGTTGAAGTAAATAAAATGCAGGGTCGTCACAACAAGTATTTTTGTTTCATTGAAGGATTATTAACTTTGTGCAATAGTAAGCACCAAAAATCAACAAAAACTCAGACTTTAGTGACAAAAAGATGTGAAAGTTGCAACAATAAGCGATAGCATTAAATATCGATATGTTCAATAACAGCTGTGCTCTTTAATGATTTAGTAGTGGCTCTGTTATAATGCATTTTGATTCCAATAACATAGCGGAAAGAACTAATTGAACGGCATTTAGAGATCTAGCTCACTTGCTCAGTTTAAGAAACCATTAAAAACTACTCATCATCAACCGGCATTACCACCGACCACCGAAAAAGCAAGAAATATTTGCTGAAGCTTAAAGACAAATAAGAAGAGTAGACGCCAACGCATGCGAGGATGACGCACACAAACACAAATTGGCTGCTGACATTTTTCGGCGCTTTTTTGGCCTTGGAGCTAGTGGCAAGCTCTACGGACAATGAATATATGAAGCGGGAACATAGTCTAGTGCGTCCCTTTCAAGGTAAGATAAGTTTTTTTCTCTTGTTTAGCGTCCGTATGCTAGGGGTATTATTCGGATATTCCATTGCAGGCGTTGGCGTTATACTACCACACTGGGATTTTCTAGGCAACACAATGGTTACCAGCAACTACATAAGACTGACGCCGGATTTGCAATCAAAGAGCGGTGCACTGTGGAATTATTCGGTATGAGGGTACGATTTTCACATTAACATTTATTGTGACTACTCATTTTTCACAGCCCATCATGGGACGCAATTGGGAGATTCACGTTGGGTTCAAAGTACACGGCAAGGGCAATGAACTTTTTGGCGATGGATTTGCCATTTGGTATACCAAGGAACGTATGCAAACAGGTCCTGTCTTTGGCAGCAAAGATCATTTCTCTGGCCTAGCCATCATACTGGACACGTACAGCAATCACAACGGTCCTCATAATGTAAGTAGTATAGGCGCTAAGTAATCTTTTTAATACCCTTAACATTTTTAATAAATAATTTCGAACCTTGCACAGTCAAACGTCTATTTAGTGAACGACAGATTTTTTTAACTACGAGTTTTTTTTAACGAACTGCATTTTTGTTGAAATCCAATTTTCAACCAAATATGTGCTCATTGTTGAGTTTATATAAACGTGTTTATCATAACATTTAACAAACTTAAAATGAATCATCTACAAATTTTTGCAAATTTTTCCAAATATACCGATATAGCATTGAAGATCGTTCGACTTGTTCAGAAGTTAAGCTTCAACTTGCAAAATTATAGGCATACAAACTTTCTTGACAAAAGCCTATGTGCGTAAACACTGATATATAGATGCAAATTAGTCTTTCAGCTAATACAATTTGATGCAGATATGTAATTTTTTGAAAAATTGTCCAAAAGTTATATTAATCGATTCACAGTGTGTATGTTATATATATATATATATTATATGTGTATCTATATATCGGTTATTTATTAATATAATGTCATAATTATGTAGAAATGCTTATGCATATTGTATCAAAATTTCATCATTTTAAATACTCCGCGTGAGAAGAAAAGAAGTTATCTCTCTTTTCTGCCAGGTAGACGTCAAGAAATTTTTAAACGTGTTTTCTGAATGATCTAAAAATGGTGGAGTTGTATGATACTGTTTAGTTTCCTCTAAATTAAACCACTTACTACAATAGAAATTAAATAAAATTATATTTCTATATAGCCAAATCTTAATTGTTATAATGTGTAAGGATATTTAATCTTTCCTATATTGTTTGCATTCTAGCATCAACATCCCTATCTTAGTGCTATGGTCAACAACGGCACCTGGAGCTATGATCACGATCGAGATGGTACACACACACAGTTAGCCGGTTGCGAAGTGCGGTTCCGTAATGTTGATTACGAAACATATGTTAGCATACGTTACGAGAACGATGTGTTGTCTGTTTCTACGGATCTTGAGAATCGAAATGAATGGAAAAACTGCTTCGTGGTAACCAATGTCGAACTTCCCACTGGCTATTACTTTGGTCTATCAGCTACAACGGGCGATTTATCGGATAATCATGACATTCATAGTTTCAAATTTTTCGATATTGACAAAACCATCAGTGTAAGTATTGAATAAGAGTATTATTGAAGTTATTTCTAAGATGAAAGTTGATAATCGTTTATTGCAGCATGAAGAGATTATGCGACGTAGTAATATTATACCGAATGCGAAAACATTTGAAGCACCTCGTGAGCACAAGGAAGATCCCAAGCCGGGAATGTCAAATGCCAAAATATTCTTCATATTGCTTTTTTTTGTGGTAGTGGTGGCGTGTGTGGTCATATTTACCATATCATATTTCAAAGATCGGAATGCGCGAAAACGTTTTTACTAAAGAAAAAAACAATAACTGGAACTACTTCACCAACAAATACAAAAGCAACCAAACCTAGGCATAGTCTACCAAAACATCATGTCACAAGAAAATTTTGAAAGACACGTTTCAAGTCCTTTTACAGTTAATTTATATTGAATGTACCCATTATGATACGCTATTTGTTCATAGGTTATCTTATCTAGATTACCCGTTTCAGTTATGATGATGTTCTATTATTTTTTTTGTTGTATAGTCACCGATTGGACTGGCAAAACAACGATAAAAGACAAAATGGGCAATTGTTAAATATAAGGGGAAAATTTTTAATCTGAACTATAGACAAATTGAGACCGTAAGAATATTATTGCAGTTCATTAAGTTAGAAAAAGACAAAAAAAAAGAAAACAACCAACCAACTGCAAATGCTCTCTTCATTTGGTTAGACCCAGTGATCATGCTGACGCTGACGGCTGCCGGAAACAGAGCGCGATGGCGACGGTCGCACGGTGGCTAGCATGGACTCAATCTGACGCACCTGATTGCTGACAAATCGATCACTGGGTTGCTCAATTCGTTCAATTTCCAGATTATCGTTGGACTTGTGCATGCCACTTAATATGCACTGCTCAAACAATGACTTGGACTGGCCATCGTCTAGGGAATCATCGGAGCTGTAATCAGTCTTGCCGCCAGCAATTGCCTGTCGTCTGTGATTACTGGGCTTAGCCAGTGTGTTCGTCAAACTTGAGCTGGTGCTGGCGCTGGCACCACTTGGTTGAGGTCTGCAACTGCCTGCAGCAATAGCCTGTAAGGTACATAAAGGGTTAGACAAAATAGTCACATTTAGTTCTGCCGCAACACTTACCTGGCTCAGCAGATTACAGTCGTCATCAGAATCCATTGACAACGAGCTGAGCGAATCGCTGCGCTTCGATAGTACGCG
Organism: Hirtodrosophila alboralis; assembly: GCA_035043045.1. Taxonomy (NCBI): domain Eukaryota; kingdom Metazoa; phylum Arthropoda; class Insecta; order Diptera; family Drosophilidae; genus Hirtodrosophila; species Hirtodrosophila alboralis. The sequence goes on along the minus strand of JAWNNH010000846.1, from coordinate 198,505 downwards.
GGGTTCGGTTTCAACATGCATTACAGGTCGTCGTGGTGGCAATTTAGGCGCCAATTCCGCATTACGTGGTAAAAGCTGCGGTGGCCTCAGGGGTACACGTGCTGGACCCACTTGTGCCGAGCCTACCGTCAAATTAGATAAGCCGGAGATCACGGAGAAATTGCAGGGACTGTCCTCAACATAGTATTTGTTCATCTCATCCGTCACTGGCAGATAGCTGGGCAACGCACTGCCACCACAGCGCATTTTGTCGATGGCATCCTCGGCAATATTCATTACCTCGCCTTGGCCCTGTGGCACAGGTCGTGGCAGTTGTGCATTTGCATTATGGTCATTGGCAGTGGAGGCTATTGATAACACCGACAGATTACTGTTGCTGGTCGCCTTGGAGAGCAGCGCAGGTGTGTCCTCGGTGCAATAGCTTCTCGGCGCATCGTTACCATTGAGGTAATTTTCATGTGAGTTGCAGTTACTCTCTACTGGCTGCAGCGGTAAATTGACCTTGCGATCACGGCTCGGCGACTGTGGCATACTTTGGGTGGGAGAATCTGGCAGCTCTGAGGGTGAGATGACGCCACTTTGCATGCGACTGTATTCGCTTATTATAGAGGCATTATCATCGCAGCCAATAGTCTCATCATTCACGAGCGAGTCCATTGAACTGCGTCTAGAAAACATCAGCGGCGTCTCCAGTGCGCAGTCAGTTGTCTGGCAAGTAGTGCTGCTGCTGCCGTTGCTATTTATAGCCAGGACTGGCGTTGCTGCTACAGCCTCTGAGTTGGCTACCTTGGAGACAACTGCCAGCTGTTTGCTGCCAGGCGCGACATCCATGAGACTGTTAAGCGAATCAAAGCGACTAAAGCAGCCGGGCGTGCCTTCTTCACAATAATTTATGGGTCGTTCGCCTGACCCTGGCTCTGGTGTTTGCAGGCAGCCATTGGATTTATCGGTTGCCAAATTTTTCAACGCGTTGCTTCGCAAGTTGAGCGTATTGGGACGCTGTGCTGGATCACTCCTCAAGTCGCAGGCAGAAACGGACTTTGCCAGCGGCTGAGCATCTGGCGACAGAGTACTGCCAGTTTCATCCAATATCTGCGACATATCGCCGCTCACTCTCTTCCTTTCCTCGGTTGCGGTTGGCTGCGGCTGTGTACCTTGCGCGGATCGTCGCTCCTTGTAGCGTGCACTAAAATCTGTCGGCTGATCCAAGTCGATGGAGTTATCGAAATTGGCTTTAGGTGGCTTGTGCTCGCTGAAGTTGTACTTCATCGAATAGTCTATGGGCTGCTCCTCTGTAGAGGACGTCTCGTAGCGGCTTTTGGCTGGAGCAACGTTCAATTTACGTGTTTCAAAGGCACTGTCGGATTTTGTTGAGTATTTTGTGGAATCTGAATCGGATTTACCGGAATAGATTGACTCGCGGCTTTCGCATTTTCGGGGCATCGTACTGCTGGCGTTGTTGCTGCTGCTGCGGTTTGTTGTTGTGGGTCGTATCTTTTTGAGTGAACCCGTCGGATTGGAACTCAGACGAATGGAGCTGTAGCGTCGCGGTAGAGTGCCCGCATGACCATTGCTGATTTCTTTTACAGGCATATCGCTCTGGTGCATAAGCTCCAGTGTTGCCCGATAATTCACCAAGTTCTTAAGCGCTGATGCGCTACCCTCGGCAATCATCGCATTCTTGGCGCTGATAAGAGCACGTAGCAGTGGAATGGCATTATGCTCTATAAGAAATTGCTGATCCTCGGGACAGCGTGCTGATAAATTCCAAAGTGTTCCACACGAATTGCTGACCACCGTCTGGTTATCGGACTTGAGCTGCTGCAGCAGAATCGCCAAGCAGCTATGTTGTCGCAATATCTGACGATATGACTCGCAGACAGCAATATGACTGGACACGTTTCGCAATATACCGCCAGCATTTTCAACAATCTTTAGGGTTTTGCTGGGGCCGTCGTAGCTCAGCATTTGTACTAGAAACGCCAATGCTCCATCCACGGCACAAAATTCAGCCTTGTTAGTGCTACAGTGCGCCGAGAGATTCCACAGAGCGGAAAGTATAGCCTTCAGGGTGTTTTCATTTCTGTTGTGCATGGCGGCTACTGCCAGAGCAGTCACCGTTCCAAGCTCATTGAATATGGTCTTCAGGTGCTTGTCAGCGCGCCATGAGAGATTGCGTAGAACACTGGCGGTGGCTTGCAGTAGATCATCTAGATCAGTTGTATTTGCGTCGAGTTGGGCCACCAGCGCTTCCATAAACGGCTTCTGGCCACATAGCAGCGATTTATTGTTTTCCTCGCCGCAGGTGAGATTGGTCAGCGTCATGAGCGCATAGCGGCGCAATAAATTACATTGCTCTCGTCCCGATGCCGGCCCATGGACTGCATGATCCAGCTGAACTAGATTTGGTATCGCTTTTAAGGCACCCAGCTCACACATGGTCTGTCGATGCTCCTCATCGAAGCTGGCCTTCATCAGCAGCTTTATGGCCGCTAATGGATGACGCTCCTCATCGTCGGCTATCGATTCTCCACCGCTTTGCAGCTGCGTGCGCAGAAAGTTACAACTGTAGTCGTGTATCTGGTCTAGCAGTCGCAGCATCTTTACCTCTTGTTGATTGCCCTGGACAATATTATGCAGCGCTTGACTCGCGTTCTTTCGCGCTGCTGCTCCCGCAACACCGGCAACATCGTCATTGGCATGCTGTATTTGTACCAGCAGTTGGATGCAGTCGGAGCTGCGCAAAGCTGCACAAGTGTCCGCATTTCTAGACAATTCCAGGAAGTTGCGCGTCAGCTCTATTTGCTTGTGTGCATCGCTCTCGTTCAGCGTCATGTTTACGAATGATTTGGACTTTCGACAATGTAGCCAGGCTTAACGCGTACACTTTTAACTCTGGACTTGTACCTACGCGTGTTCCAGGAACTGAAGATTGCCTACCTTTTTATAAAGCGCAGGTAGCTGGCCCATTTGTATGTCATATGGTGGTAATTTATAATCTTCCACTGCCTATGCAGGTACGGCGCAGAAGCAGCTGCCTTGACTATGCTGACACTCAGCTATCGGTTTTGAATACCAACAGGTAATCGATAGATGCGTTTCAGAGTGCCAAATTGAGTAAGCAGTTTTACATAATGATTACTTGAATGGTAATGATATTTAATCAATGATTTAGCATGAGGCAATTATTTATTTATTTTTTAGAATATGCAGCGCACAAATGCGTGACGCATGGCTACAAAAAACAGCACCTTGTAAACTTGTTCGCAAGAGCTTTGCCATCTCTAATTGCCTTAAGTTACGTCACGATTAACAGCTGTTCTCGCACAGCTGCAAAACGTCGATTGAACGTGAAAAACAAAATGAATTTGTTAAAAAGGGTAAATTAAAGAGATTTTAAATGTATAACAAAAAAATTTAAATGTTTTCTTAGGTGACTCCACAATTGTTGCCCCTAGCTGAGGCGCAGTTCGGCGTGAGTATCATATCGGCCCTGCACACCAGCGTAGTTTGTTGTCGCGTGCAATCAGGACGTTACCGCATAACTACAAAGCGGGACAGACCTCTCACATATGAAATGGCTAATCCTCCACATTTCATTGGGCATCGTAAGTCCTGGAATTCATGGAACACATGTAAGTTGGTGGTACGGTTTTTATTGGATGTGACAGTATTTATAACTTTAAATTATAGCCACTCTTAAGGATGCTTTACGGCCTTCTCAAACAGCAATTGAGGATGTGTTCATCCGCAAATTTATAACAGGCACCTGGCATGCGCTGATCAGTTCAGAGATCATTGTCAAGCGACAGCACAATACCATACGAATTGCGGCCATCATGCGCCAGGCAATAAATCCACGCAAGATGTACTTCCTCATTGGCTATACGGAGGAGCTGTTGTCCTACTGGCTGCAATGTCCCGTCACACTGGAGTTGCAGACGGTGGCCGATAAGAAGGACGTGGTCTTCAAATATATTTAATTGATAACCCATTTAACTTGTGTTTTAAATACATTTTTACTAGTACATACATTTGGTAGTATTACTCAATGTGCGTATTCGACCTCGCTATTATTGCTATGCCAAGATTTAATCGCTTTGTTAACAATGACACCATCCAGATCTATAACCTAGAATATAATATTTACATTAGAACACCTGAACACGTGAGTGGGCAATGTCTTACCGTTTCAACCAGAGTCTTCAGCTCATCTTGGGAGTTCAGATCAAATATCAATGACTTTATGTCTTTAACCAGCTCTAAAAAGAGAAAAACAACTATCTTCTTGGCACCTCCGCAGACTTTGTCCCAAACTTTGACCAACATGGTCTCACAAATGACTCCAGCAAAGCAAGTTGTGTACCAGTTGTCCAAAAGTTTTGAGTTGACATCAAACAGGCCCAACTTTTCCAAGCGACTTAAATTCTAAAGTTAATATATTTAAAATGATTATAAAGGTACTACCTACTAAAATATCGCAATATCCTCGCGCTTGAGCAAAGTTTGTGTTAATTCCTTTAGCTTGGCACATTCCTTTTTTAATTCGCGAGTGTACTGGTAAAATTCCTTCGCTATCCAGTAGGTCTCCACATCGTCGTCAAACATATGAAGTAGTGTGCGCACAATTTCAACAAAGTGATTGTCATCTATCTGAGCTCCTCCCCGTGCATTGATATGCAACAAACGATTGTTCTCCAGTAACCACATTTTGTGCATCACCAAATCCTTGCACTTTGAGGAGTCCACGTCTACGCATCGCATTACGATCACAGCACGCAGAAGATCATCGTAGACCTGACGGCGTTGTTCTCGTATGTATTCGGTATTACTTTTATATAGTGGCATAATGCCCATTATAAGACTCCAGAGCAGACTACGTTGCTGCGCCGGAACTGTATAATTATATACAAAGTGTTTCAACTTGGCCAGATTGCGTATATCATCCTGAAGTAGTTTATTAAGTGATTTTTTCTCTTCGACGCTGAAACAGCCAACTTTTTCATAATAACTAGATCTAAAATTCCGCTCATCTGTGGTCATCTTGTAAATATATATAAAAAAAAAACAATTTTGCTTGTTTTATTTGCTGTTGTCAGACTGGGTATATATTTTGACCGTTCTTTGTTGGTAAAGAATGATAGAAAAAATTACCTAAAAATTCTCAAAAACTGTAAGCTGCAAAATATACCTAGTCTGGTCACATTTAATTGAGCGCCAATATTTAAGGGATTGCAATATATTCAGCCAGTTGCTCGATTATAAATTATATTAATATCCTTCAATTTATGAATCTAATAATGTAAATATATAAATAAATTAAGGCAAATAAATTATTGCAATTGCAAACTATGAACAATAGATGTTGAAACTAGAAACTGGTTCCAATTTTTGCGTTGAAACAGCCAATACACGAGCCATCGTCAACAAGATTAGCAAAGTCACAAAGCTAAGTGCTTGTTTTGCTGTTTGCGGCGAATTTAAGCGACAACATTCTGTTAAAATTAATATTAATTGCTTGTGACTTTGCTAGTGGTTGAATTGGTGAGTGTAGCATTCCGCTCTGCTTCTCAAACTTTATTGGATAACAAACCATTAGAAAACTCTGATTTGAAACTGTAAATATTGTATTGTTAAATTTACTTGTAAATTAACAAAATGTTTTCATGTTGCTGGTAATAATTAAAAATTATAAAAATAATAATAATAAAAATAATAAATAATAAATAATAAATAATAAATAATAAATGATAAATAATAAATAATAAATAATAAATAATAAATAATAGTAATAATAGGTTAGGTTAGGGTATTATCGCATGTCGCAACTAATTAGGATTCCTTTAGCTCCAGCTATACAAGTAATTGCGATTCGGAGACTGATTCTGCTTACGAAAGCGAGATCAGGCAATTTGTATTCTCAAATAAGACTGCCAAAGGCAGCAAGGAAAAACCCAGATACATGGATAAGGTTCCCAATACAACCGTTTTGCCATACTGCCTGTTGAGAGCAGCAAAGACGAAGAATATCAATCTGTCGACAATATAAATGGTCACAATGGGAAGGCAGAGGAGAAGAGTACACCTAAGCCGCCTCCAATCATTATCCCAGGTGTTAAGAACATTGGAGAAATGTTGAATGACCTTGGTGAGGTCGTAGAAGTTGGCAGCTTTTCCTATAAGGGCACTGGTGGAGGCAACATCAGACTGATGCCTAAAGACAGCACCACATACAGGAAGTTAGTCGCCCATATGGACAACTCCCAAATGGCTTTTAGGAGGTATCAGTTGAAGGAGGAGCGAGCATTCCGTTTAGTAGTCAAAGAGCTACATCATTCCACTCCTTTGAAAATCTAGGACCCAGGGTGCTCGATACCAAAAATGTTGCATCTAGATATAACAAGAGCCCGATGTCGATATTCTTCGTCAACCTTGGAACAGCAGTCAACAACAGGAAGGCATTTGATATCAAAAGACTATGTCACGATGTGTTCACAGTAGAGGTCACACAGTCTTGTATAGACATGCCGCATTTATACAGAGGCGAAGAAGCGTTGTGGGCCGAAATCAAAGGTAGTGGCATATTCCAAGCAGGCACTGCACCCAAACCTTGCTACTTGGGCCTCTGCAAACCAGACCTCAGCTCATTCCAAAAGCTATGCTAACATCGTAAGAGGAGGTACATCAGAGCAACTTAATATTCATAACTTCGTCAATCAGGGTCCCCAGAGAGGTGTACAAGATATTGAGAGAAGATTGATGCAGCGAATGGAGAACACCATGTTCAATCAACTTAAAGACATGATGATGGCCATGTTATCCAGCCAGAGGAATATCCTCCAATGTTCATAAGCACGCAAATTGTCATATGGAACGCGAACGGCTTGTCGAAAAACAAGCCTGAAGTCGAGCATTATGACAAAACAAACCAAGTTGACGTAATGCTCATGTCAGAGACTCACTTCACCAGCATATCTCATTTCTCCATCCCTGGTTATGAAGTAATAAAATAATTGTACCCCGATGACATGCTTCGAGGACGTGCTTTAATAATTGTAACAAGAGGCATTCAGTTTGAGGAGCTTGAGTCTGTGCGGCTGGACTGGCTGCAATATGCAAAAATTCAACTGCTGACTTCAACAGGCAATATCACTATTGCCGTAGCATACTTGCCCACTCGGCACACAATTTGTCAAACAGACTTGACTCAGCAGCTTAAGAACTTGGGACTTAACTTTATCCTAGGGTGAGATTTTAGTGCGAAACATACATGGTGGGGATCTAGAATCGTCAACCCCAAAGGAAATCTCCTGCTAAGATGTATCAGAGAGTTAGCTTGCAGCGTGCACTCATCTCATCAAAGATCTCTACTGTTGGCTGCTAAGAGCTCTGCTCTGATCACAGCATGGTCACGGTACTCCACACCAGAAACTGAACTCTCGTCTTACAGGCCAATCAGCCTGTTATCAATTCTCTCAAAAATCCTTGAGAAGCTGTTCCTAAATAGGTTGTTACCTATACTGGGAGAGATCGCCAATTTGGCTTTAGGCAAGGGCATAACGCAATTCATCAGTTTCACAGAGTAGTCGGCAGGATTCTTGACTCTTTTGACGGAAAAAAGTATTGTGCTGCAGTTTTCCTGGATTTACGGCAGGTCTTTGACAGGGTATGGCACCATGGTTTATTATATATGATTAAATTAAAACTGCCTACACCATTCGACCTGTTCCTAAGATCTTACGTTGAGAATAGGAGATTCTATGTCAGATTCAGCCACTCTGAGTCTCCGATTCGGGCAGTGTGTGCTGGAGATCCGCAGGGTAGCGTCCTAGGCCCGATACTTTACTTCATATACACAGCAGATATGCCACTTCCAGTGGACACACACTTCACTACCTGCATATATGCAGATTATACTGCCTTTCTAGTTTCATTGGATACATTAACATTGGCAGCGCTAAGGCTACAATACGCACTCGAAAATGTACAGCCATGGCTTGAAAGATGAAACATTGTCATCAATGCCGAGAAGTCGACTCATGCAACATTCTCACTCAGACCTGGCATTTGCCCGCCTGTGACTTAAACTTCGTAAAAAGAGCTGGCTTCTCTCAAGGATAAATAAACTCCTCCTATATAAATCATTTATTAAACCAGTTTGGACTTACGGAATTGAACTTTGGGGTACAGCCTCATACTCAAACATCCAAAAGATCCAAAGAACTAAAAATGAAAAAATCCTTGTTTCTTCTTTGCAGCATTTTTGTAAATCTATTATTTCCCCTGCCCAGCACAGCTTTGTAAAGGTCCACTACGACCAACTTGCTTGAATTTACCACCTTGGTAAATGATGCATTTTTAAGGAAAAGTCAAACTGATGTCATATATACTGCCTTTAGTAAGGCCTTTGACTCTGTGAATCACGACCTCTTACTCTATAAACTTAACTGCATAGGTTTCCCTCCTTCCTTCTTAAGTTGAATCTCAACCTACTTAAAAGGCAGAACCTAAAATGTACTGCTTAGGTCAAGCATTTCGAGTTCGGTTTATGTAACTTCTGGTGTACCTCAAGGCAGTCATTTGGGACCATTATTTTTTACATTATTTATTAATGATCAGGAACAAACTCATCAGCAACGACCTCAATATCCGGCAACACTAAGGACCAATTATGGTCTATGTGAGATCATCATTTGGTGATCAACCGGTATAACCTAACCTAACCTAACCTATTAATGATCTACCTACCATTCTGTCTCAGTCTCACATACTTGTGTACGCAGATGATGTAAAACTTTTATTTTCATACACAGATTCCCTTCGTCATAGTCGTCTGCAAGACGATTTGAACGCTATGCAACTTTGGTGCTTGACTAATAAGCTGCAGCTCAATTGTTTTAAGTGTATGTTTATGACATTCTATCGCACTAGGCCCTATTTAGGCACTTATACGATTGCCAATTCTCCATTGCAACGTATAACTACCGTAAAAGACTTTGGAGTTTTATTTGATTGCAAATTGAACTTCAATTCACACATTTCGACCATTATTAATGAAGCAAGGGGAGTACTTGGATTTATTAAACGATGATCGAAAGAATTTAATGATCCTTGTACCACTAAATTACTTTATGTCTCCCTTGTTCGTCCGATTTTGGAATATTGCTCTTGAATCTGGTGTCCGCAGTACAGTATTAACCAAGATCGGATTGAGTCTTCTGTTCAGAAGCAGTTTTTGCTTTTTGCCTTACATGGTTTAAACTGGGATCCAAACCTTCGTTTACCATCGTACTCCAGTAGGCTTCTCCTTCTCAATCTTCCATCTTTAATTAATCGTAGAAAAACTCTTGGTGTTGTTTTTCTCCATAAATTAATTATTGGTGAGATCGATTCTATGTTTCTGTTAGGTCGTATACATTTTTCTGTTCCTCGTCGTACAACGAGAAATTAATTTTCTCTCACCCTCCCAGTATGTACAACTGATTATGCTTTGCACAGTTCTTTTCACGCTTTATGTGTCAATTATAATTCATTGTATCACGTACTCGCAACTGAACTCTCTCTTCCCTCTTTAAAAAACTATCTTTCCCTATATCTTATAAGAAATCCCTGACCACAATAGATGTGAGTATAGGCTTAGCCGGTCAGCCCGGCTAATACATCTCCTCTATTGGGACAGAGATTTCTCTCTAACTTTCTTTAAAATTTCCTTATTTTTCTCTTCCTTTTTTGTTTTGTCTCTCTATATCTATCTTTAAATAAATCTTATTTTCCTTTTACTTATTTTCTTATTTATTTACTAACTTTTATGTTATTTTATTTAATTTTAGTTACAAAAATTTTTTTTTTTTTTTTTTTAATTTAAGCTTTAATTATATATATATATATTTTTTTTTTATATTACTAATTTAACTTTTAATTATAATCACTTTTTCAACTTTTATTACTAACTTACTTCTGTTCAGCTTCATGTTCAAATAATGACACTGACTAACCTGGCTGTGAGTAGGGGCATAGCTGGCCGGACTGGCAAATAAGTATCCCCTGTGTCAGTGTCATTAATATTTGAAACTTATGTAATTTCATTAGGCTTTTTCTATCCTTCTATTACATTTAAGAAATATTATAACGTTTGCTTATCTGGCACAGCACTGATTGTCTGCCAGAATAAATAAATGAATAAACAAAATAAGATCTTAAGGCACATTCTTAATGCTCCACTTTATGTTCGTAACTCCACTATTAAAAGGGATTCAAGCATGTCTTCAGTAGTTGAAGTAATATCCAAGGCTAGCAGGAGACATCTGGACAGAATGGATGATCATAGAAACCAACTAGCCATACAACTCCTAGACAATAGCGTCGAAGAGTCGAAGGCCTATGAGGCTCCATACACTCGACTTACCATTTAGAGTTCCCTAACGGGGATCCTTTCTTTCAATAATTACAATAGATCATCGCTAATTACCATGTATTATATTTCCTGCTATTGTATCATAATATTTAATTTAATGCTCCATGGGCAGATGTAAATATAGACAAACAAAAACAAAAAAAAAAAAATATGTTATTTACATACATACGTTCGCAACATTTTATTAATTTGCCTAGCCAGGCGAGATAGAATATTTTATTATACCCTTGCAAAAGGGTATTATAATTTTGCCTCGAAATGTGTAAAGTTTATATATTCTTGGTCAGGACGAGGAGCTAAGTCGATATAGCCATGTCCGTTGGTCCGTCTCTTTTAATGCAAAGTTTTTGGTTATATTTTTGAGCTATCTTTATGAAACTCGGCACTACCGGCACTACCACTCGGCACTACCACTACGCTTCATCGTAATGTAAGTAGTTTGCAAGTCAAAATCAGTCCGATCTATCCACTATATAATATAGCTATGGAGGAAAAATTTAAGACACTTCAATTTCATGAAAAGTGTTTGTATTAATAACTTTTTTGCTTTTCAGATACCACTAAGCTGGGCATTTCGATGCATATTTACGATTTGAATAATCTGACCAAGTTTGAACCAAATAGGACCACTATATCATATAGCTCCTATTGGAACAATCGGTCGAAAAGTGCTCGTTTGAAAAACTTTGTTTTAAAGATATCAAAACCAAAGTTGGCATATCGATGTAGAATTACGATTTGTACAATCTGACCAACTTTGAACCAAATCGAAACACCATATCTTATAGCTTCTATAGGAACAATCGGTCGAAAAGTGCTCATTTGAAAAACTTTGTTTTTAAGATATCAAAACCTAAGTTTTTCTTAGGAGACCATTGCAATGGTATAAAGCCTCGGCGTGCCGAAGATAGCCGTTTTTATCTTGTTTTCTAATTTAAATTAAGTCAAGTCAAATGACTCTTTATTAACGATGCATGTTCTCCAAAGTAAACTGCAGGATGATTACAATGAAATTGACTGCATAGGACAGAAGAAACAACCCAAAGCTGTTGTCCAATGTGAAAAGACCCAAAATGGAAAACTTTTGCCCATCCAAAGGCCACATAAGCACCGGAGTAGGCAGCACAGCCTGCAAGCCAAGGGTAGAACTTCAAAAGCGATGTCTTTTAATAAACGAGTAATTATAGCTCATACAAACCTGATCTTGGCTCATTTCTGGTGGCACATAGCACAGCTCCAGACAACGGCTGCGCAGGCGCCCATGGTGCAACTGGCAGACATGTGTGGCCAATATCATGGCATAGAGTTGAATGGCAACAATCAGACAGTAGTTGGAGATGGTCAGCGGTATACCGTGCTGATCCACAAAGTAGGACATGTAGGCGTACATGTTAGCTAGAATGTTGATGAAGTTGCCAATGACCAACAGAAAGATGCCCAGTTGAAAGACGTTGATGAAGTCTTCGCATAACTGCAGCAATTGTTGCTCGCGTCGAAAAAGGCGCCAATGTTGGGATTTGTGACATGACAAATGCTGCCACTGCTGCTCCAGCTGCTGCATCCTGGCCAGAATCAACAACAGTGCAGCAAATACACCATTACCAAAGACGCTGCTTACATGTTGCACATACAGCTGCAACCCATAGGCCAGCAATTGCAGCCAGGGAAGCTGTGCGACATTTTGCTGCAAGAAGGGCACATTGCAGAGCAGCTCGTACAAGGAGAGCAACAGCTTGGTCCACAGCAGCAGCGAAGCTACCCAGCTTAGGGTAACCCTGCGATAAAGCCGCACCAAACCATTGAGCAACTTTGCCAGACGCTGCCGTTGCCAAATATGCACGCCCAGCAGCGCTACAGATATGCCTACATCTCCGGACATGGTGGCCAGAGCAATACGCCGAAAGAGCGACGAGTGCTTCACATTGGTAGCCTCGTACAGGTTCATGCTCTGCAGTAGCATTACTGGCGATAACGCCAACAGTCCGATCAAAAGCAGCACAGAGCAGGCTGTGCGCAGGCGGACGCAACGTGCTCCATGTACACTATTAAAACTGAGCGGTGCCAGCGATACCAATTGCCACAGGCGCAGCAGTAACAGCAGACACAGCGCTCCAAGTTGCAAGCGTGGCATGTTCAATGCAACTAACACGGATAGCAGCTGCAAGAGAGCTTGCCACCTCCTCAGTAAGGGTCTAAGAATCGACTTACTGATATATAATTAGCTAAACCTGCAACTGGGCCAGCGGCAGCGTCCCAGCGGAATAAAAGCCATTAGAGATAAGTGCGCCGATCGATAAAAAGATATAAATATTAACATTATGTCTATGTATAGTATATTACTCAACTGGCAACATTTATTTTATTTATTTTTTATTCTGGAATACAATCAGTGCTCTCCCATACAAGCAAACGTTATAATATATCTTAAATGTAATAAAAACATAGAAAAAGCTTAATGAAATGACATAAGTTTCAAATATTAATGACACTGACCCAGGGGTTATTTATTTGCCAGTCCGGCCAGCTATGCCCCTACTCACAGCCAGGTTAGTCAGTGTCATTATTTTAACTTGCAGCTAAACAGAAGAGAGTTAGTCATAAAAGTTGAAAAAGTGTTTATAACTAAAAGTTAAATTAGTAAAAAAAATCTTATGTTTTATATATATATATATATCTATATATATAAAACAGTTCAACATGACTGATTGGCGACTCAACCACAGGCCAAACGGTAGAAGCTAAAACTTGAAATTTGTGGCAATAGCTTTGAAAATGGCCAAGGGTGCGTACTCTGAAAAAATTTGATTACACCGCTAATATATACAGACTTTGCCAGTCCGTAAACAACCTCAGCTATTAAGGCCCGAGTTCAAGTCCTGCTGTAAACAACATGTTGTTGTTTCTTTTTTTTTTTTTTTTTTTCTTATTATTACTTTTTGTTTTTAATTTTTTATTTTTTAAGTCAAGTAAAAATAGTCTAAAAGTAAAAATGTATTCGTTTTAGTGAAGTTAGTGAAAATTGCATTTGAAATTTGGCATTTTCATATTCATGTGTTTGTGTTTGCATTTATTTGCTGCCATAATAGATCTAAAGCCTCTCTCTTTCTCTCTCGGTTTTATCATAGCTGCGTGTGACAGAAAAGCGAAATTGCTTATGCTTTCGCACCTCTGCGTTCTGTTTACAGATTTAACAAACTAATTATCTAAATCAACCGGTATATACAACTTTTGCCAGTTGGCACTAAACAGATGGGGTGGTGCAGGTGCTTGAGATCTCCCATGCAAGTGTTGGGTGGGTCCCCGGTTCGAATCCCCCCCCCCTCCGGGTTAATCAATCATCAAGTACATGTTTTTTTTTTTATTCTTATTATTACTTTTTTTTACTTTTTATTTATAAGTCAAGGTAAAAATTGTTTAAAAGTAAAAAAATATTAATTTTATTGAAAATACATTCGGAAGTTTGTGTTTGTGTATTTACATTTATTTGCATTAACGAAATTCTTATTTATTGTGCGATTTGACTTAAATTGTATGTCTGTATGTAGGTTCCGCGTAGCAACTGGAGCATAAGAACGCGAGAGAGTGAGTGACAGACATAAAATCCTCGCGACTGAATAAACGATATTGCTTATGCAATGCCTAAATGGTTGCGGGTAGTATTGCGATTAATTTAATTTTATTAACTTCCTATGTTGATTTTTGGTTAACAGTGTCGATTTACTATATAATAACCATGATCAATATTCTATTAGCTAGCTTGGCGGGTAAGACGATGTTGCATTCTATAAACATAATTTGACGGGTAGGACGGTGTTGGAGTCGGTTTATTTATGAACCGGGTGGATAACACTCGGGTATTGTGCACACGGGTGTTCCTTAAGAAAATTCAAGGTCGAACCTTTAGGTTGCAATCATAGTGATATTGTAGAATATGATGAGTTGCCTTTTGATTTTATTTTTTGTTGGAGTAAAGGCGTAGAAACGCGCGCCGGACTTCCACCACATAACCTTATTCTAAAAGTGATTACACCTGTAAGGTAACTACGCAATCTAAATCCGCCAAAACTATGCAATGGCACAAGATTACAAGTAAAAGCTCTTCACAAAAATGTTATTGAAGCCACTATATTCACTGGGTGTGCAAAAGGAGACACGATGTTTATACCGAGAATCCCTCTAATACCATCAGATATACCATTTCAATTTAAGAGACGCCAATTTCAAAATATTCAAATGTTTTTAAAATACCGATTGTGGAATAGTTCTTTTGGGGATACCACATTAAAAAAAACGCGCCAAATCCTCTACCACAGCGGTGGTATTTGGTATTAGGAATTTGCGAGCAAAGCCGCGGGTATAAGCTAGTGTAATATATAACAATAAAAAAAATATATAATTAATATTAAATTAAATTAAATTAAAATTAAAAATAAAATAATATAAAAATAAATAAATTAATAAGGAAAGAAGTAAAAAAGAAAATAAGATTAATTTAAAAATAGGTATAGAGAAACAAAGACAAGAAGTAAGAGAAAAATAAGGAAATTTTAAAGACAATAAGAGAGAAATCGCTGACCCAATAGAGTTGGACCCAATGAATTATAGTTTACACATAAAGCATGAAAAAATCTGTGCAAAGCATAATCAGTTGTACATACTGGGAGGGTGAGAGGAAAGTAATTTCTCGTTGCACGACGAGAAACAGAAAAATTTGTGCGACCTAATAGAAACATAGAGTCGATCTCGCCAATAATCAATTTATGGCGAAAAACAACACCAAGAGTTTTTCTACGATTAATTAAAGAGAAGGAGAAGCCTACTGGAGTACGATAGTAAAGGAAGGTTTGGATCCCAGTTTAAACCTCGTAAGGCAAAAACCAAAAATTGCTTATGAAAAGACTCAATACGATCCTGGTTAATACTGTACTGCGGACACCAGATGCAAGAGCAATATTCCAAAATCGGACGAACAAGGTAGACACAGAGTAGCTTAGTGGTAAAAGGATCATTAAATTGTTTCGAAATCCAAGTACTCCCTTGGCTTCATTAATAATGGGCGAAATGTGTAAATTGAAGTTCAATTTGCAGACAAATTAAACTCCAACTGCCTAAATAGGGCCTAGTGCGATAGAATGTTATAAATGTTATAATTGAGCCACACCTTATTGGTCAAGCACCAAAGTTGCATTTAAGGACACAGCAAGGTATATTGTCAGGCCCAGGAGAGAAAGAAGATTTTAAGGAATTAATAGCAGAGGTTAGGGAGCTATATGAAATATTTGAATAAATTGAAGCTAAGATAGAATTAGAGAGTAAAATACTATAAAGATAAGCTGAGTTAATAGGGGAGACAGAAGAGTAGGTTGATTGGAAAAAGTTGGCAAATAGATCAGCAGAAGCAGAATCGTTGCTGGCTTTATCCATCTTAAAAAAAAGAGGAAGGTAAATATAAAGATTAACGCTTCGAATTGACAAAATTAAAAAATTGTTTAAGGTCTTGGAAAAACTGTCTTTTGCAACGATCTAGGTATATCTCGTAGCACAGACAGTTTAGAAGGGCAAAGTTTGACTTGGCTACAGAGTATTTAGCCCAGTAAATACTTGAACCTGACTTCTTAAATTTAATAAAATATGTTGACTTAATATTTTACCAGTCAGTTGCATAAATAAGTTCATTAAGCAAGGAAAAGTTTCGCTTACGAAAGCAACGACGTGGCAATGGTCGATTTAATAATTGCGGACTACAAGGTCTAGAAATTGAGATATATATTTCTATGGCAGGATGATGTAAATCTTCAGGGACAGATAGAGGAAGTGACCTAGAGACGGCAGTATTTGCGAAATCATTGACAAAGACCAGATCCAAAATTCTGATCAAATGGTTTTTAATTAAATTCATTTGAAATAGTGAATAATCTAGCATGTAATCTAAAAAGTCATGCTGACTTGAAGGAATGAGGTAATTTGCGTTACTGAAAAATGACCATGAAATATTAGGTAAATTGAAGTCACCTAATACAACAAAAAGGTCATTATCCTTCACTTGAAGAGACACTTCTTTTATACAAGCAATATGTTGCATATAAACATGTATATCAGAAGATGGGGGATGTAAGAACAGGTGACAAAAATTACACGCGTTGGAAAAGTTACCTTAACAGCAACAATTTCGACATCAGTAGGCACATTAAGGGAGATACGTTCCGATGGAAGTGTCGATTTAATGGCAATTAGTACACCACCACCTCGACGAGTCAGTCGGTCAAATCTATATATAAAGTAACTATTTGACAAAATTTCATAGTCAGATATGGTTAAAGTTAAGCAAGTCTCTGATTTTGCAATAATGTCAGATTCAAATGAAAGACTACTCAAAAATAGATTTTTTGAGTTTATAGAAGAGTATCAAAAAAAATAAATTTTAATGTTGCTTTAAATACTTTTTAAACTTGTAAAAATCGCATTGACTCAGGCCAATTGACATTATGTATTTCAAAAATGTGGTTCACTTTTTTTTTTTATATATATTGTCTTATGTGGATTGCTGGATTGACGTAATTTTTGGAATTTGAAAAAATTAAAAGTTAAATTTGTTGGCTGGTTAGATAGTACTATTTCGACTGCTGCCAAGCAAGTCACTTCAGTAACCTTTGTATTAGAATTTATTTTTGTTCAAACTGTCCGTGTATGAGTGGTGCCTGGTGGGAATCGAACCCGATCACTTTCCAAGTTCCTAACTGGATAATTATATTTTTAGAATTATCCGTTTTAAACCAAACTGCACACTTAGAAAAACTTCGCTCTCCGTATGTATATTGTGCAGTTAACCTAAGTTTTTGTTGTTGGCTGATCTTAAATTTTTAAGACAGTTAACTTGTGGTGTTTATATTATAATAGCTGTGAAAATTATTATGAATATATATTATTATTATGAATAATAGGGACGGTACCAAATAAATATATTTAATATTATATATCATATAGAAATACTTATCTAATGACAGTTTTATTAGCTCCAGGAAGATGCGTAAATTAGTCGAGCCAGTCAATTATTATCAGTATTGAGCTACCAAGGCACACTCTTCTATGGCCAGGCGTTGATTAGCCTGCTCCAAGGGAAGTTCTGTTTATTGCAACCAATTGACGGAAAATAAAATGTATTTTCAGTTGCACGAGACAATTGATTTAAGAAAAGAAACACACCCACAAAAGGGTGTACCAGACGACTTGATTTATTCATTTGCCACCAAGAATTACAACGTATTTGAGTGTTATCCTTGATGCTCATGGAAATTGCAAACATCCGACTATGTTGTCGACATCCTGCCTCAGCCTGGCTATTAATGTATTTTCTATAATTTGCAATACGCAAAAAGTGAAAGCCAAAATAAGAGCGCGCCAAACTTTGCAACGCAATTCAAATTTTACACGCACACAAAGCAACGGAAACCGGAAATGAGTATGGCACCCAGCATCCAGAATGTACCAAAGTGTGTTGCCTTTCAGGGTACTATCACTGCACTGTGTACCTTCCTTGCTTTGGTTACAATATTCTAACCTGGCTGGAGCTGATTTTCATAGTATTTATTATATACTTTAAGGTACGACGTGCTACACATTTGTAAATTCTGCAATTTTATATATTCCTTATTCATTTATTTAACACTGCCAAAAAAAGCTAAAATATAAGCTGTACCGTACGCTCTAAAAGTTTATCGAATTTTAATTTTTTGTATTTTTGTTGTCTTGTTTGTGTTGAATGTGTTACTGAATAATTTAAATGGCTTAACGAAGTCTCGTTATATCATTTGTAATTAAATAATATTGAAATTGAAGGATTTTACAACATGGCTTTTAAGAATATATTTCCTAATTCTAGGTTATATAAGATAACTTACAAAATATTTCAATGACTTTCCTATATATTAAAATGAATTAATTTCAACTCGTTCATCCAGAACTAAGAAAATGCACTGCATTTCATGTGCTGACTTTAATGCGAACGCAGATCGTCGCGACAATTGCGATTGCACTGCAAAAGTCATATCGACCGTCGTATAATAAAATGATTTTCGAGAAAGGTGCAAAACTCAAATATAAATACATATCTGTATTAATAGAATATAAATTGTGTAAGCGTCAAAAGAAACTTAAAGATTTTCAAATTAAATCCTTAAATGTGGAAGTATTCAAATTATAATTTGATAATAATTTTTAATAATTATTAAAGAATTATCATAATTAATTAATTTTAAAAGACAAAAAAAAAAACATTTGATCCTCAGATTATCGATATTATTTATTATTATTATGTTGTAATGCGTCAAGGATTTTCGTGTTGTTATTAGGAATCATTAGAACCTAATTTTAAATAAATAATATAATAATTAACGTTATTTTGTTATTTAGAAATATATGTATGTGTATTTTGTTCACTTTATAGAGTATGTACTTTATTCTTTGCTAACAGATTCCTTATTGGTTCTATATTTTATGTATATTTTATTTGTTAACAGTCTCCACTGTGCGGCACCAGTAAAAGCCGCGATTGAGAGAGACTAGGTTACGCCACGCTCATGACCGATATGTTGGAATTTGGCGAGACGAACGTTTGACGTCACATGTTCAGAAATACGACGCACAACACTCGCACAATGTATGGCAAATGGGAACTTTTTTTTCTGCGGCTAATTGAGAGATCTGATTTGTAAAGATGGACCATGACAATAACAGGAAAATGTCAAGCGCATCTTATGACATCTCTTTGACCCCTATACGTGCCATAAAAAATTTTTCAAAATTGACAGTCAGAAAATATTGCCATGTAGTGTAAGATATAGTGGTCCCATTTTGATCAAATTTGGTCGGCTGGTATAGGACATAATGTTAGTTAGTTAGTTTTTCATACAACAACTAAGATTGGAACCGCAGCTATATAATATATGTTTCTGATCCTAACCATTTAAGGATATATATTAACTTAAAATACAAAATGCATCTGAGCTAAGTTTCATAATGTCATATATTTTGAGTCTGTTGCGGCGTATTTCTGAACATGTGACGTAGATGCGCAGTGAGAGTCAAAAATTGCAGCAAAAGTTGTTACCTATGACTCTCTCAATCGTGCCGCAGCAGCATGAACAGCAATTTGTTTTTTTCCAACCAGTTTCAGTTGCCCGACGACTTGCATTGCGAGCGGACGTGTTGAAACGGTACGGACCCAAAGAAAAAGCAAACGTCGAATTATTTGACTGTCGTGTGTGTTAGTGAGTGCCTCGCAAATATTTCCGCCTGCAGCACCCGTTTCGTGCAAGCATTGGAGTGCTGCTTTCTACCCCCCCGCGCGCGGTCCCTTGTTTTCACATAATTGTTGTTGTTTCTTTTTGATTAAAGCCATCCAAAGGAAAAAAAAGAAAAAGGAAAGCAAAACCAAACAAAACAAAGTTGCAGTATCAAAAAAAAATATATATAAAAAAAAAAACAACAACAAAGTGCTAGCTTAAAAATTGTTGTTTGTTTCGGCATTTTGGTAAATTAAATTATGTTGAGTGCATAAATTGTTTAGCGCAGCAGCAAAGTAGCAGAGAGAACAGCAGCAGCGGCAGCAACAGCAGCAGCAAAAGTACAGTGAAACGCCAAGGTGCAACCTCAAAGTATGTAAAAGAGTTGGAGTTAACGGCAATACAAATATACAAACATATTTACCCTGCGTACATATGTATGAAAACATGTATATAGATACATGTTTGTTCATAATGAGCGGGTTTACCCTTGTCCATGTGTAATATATAAGTACGAGTATGTGTGTGTACACTTTATATGCAAAACGTGAACCACAACAACAAATTAGGGTGGTGGTTCAACCAATGACAAAAGAAACCAAAATTCGTATAGCATAAAGGAAACCAAATCAAAGGCACCTCCATAAAAATAAACTAAAAATATAAACAACATAAAAAAAACAGCACGCTTTTGGGTAAATACTCGCAAAAGTGAAAAAAAAAGATTTCAAATGCGAAAGCATTGAAATTCTGTGTCAACGTCACAGTCACAGTTGCTGCACACAACAAAAACCACAACATCGCCAACGACAACATCAACAACAAGTAGCTGTCTGAAGCTTTTTGCGATCAATCCTGAAACCGCCCATTCCGAGCAAATATTTTCGGGACATTTGTATAAATTGCTATAATTTATGTACATAGATAACACTTAACACATTTCTTTAAATTTTCACGCATTTTTTTCAATGCAAAACTTTTTAAGCTCCTAGAAAAAATAATTTTTTGTTTTGTTACAACAAATTCTACAACTCTTAACCAACTATATGTAAAAGGTCTGTGGACTATATATGTATGTATATAATTTTATTGTTACATTTTATATTTTGTTTGAATGTATTACATAAAGAATAAGCATTAATTATATATTGGCCGTTCTTATTGACCACTTTTTCACATCCTTTGGGATTGTCCAACTTGTCACCCTTATTGGCAAAAAACTTCGGCAAGTGAATTTTGACAACCTTATCAGAATTGAATGTTTTACCATGAACAAATTTTTTAAATAATCGAAATGAATGAAAACACTATGCAACAATTTGAGAAAAATTCTTGTATCCCCAACTAATTCCGAAAATTAAATTTAAAAAATTGACCATTTTTAATTGAAAATAGCTAGATTTTCGATTTTTAAAACAGTAGCTTTGGTTAAGTGAATATAACTTCAAATGTTTAATAGTATTAAAGATGTTTATCTTTTTGAAAATATAATAAAATGGCCTATTAACCATACAAGTAGAATTAATTTGCAAAATGACACTGCGTTTAAGTACACAATTTTTTGTGATAAGGGATCGGGTGGATTCATTTTGATGTATTTAAGTCTCTTAAAACAATTTAAAGTGGACTGTTCAGCATATAAAAAAGGTATAAAGAAATCTCAATGCGATAAAAAGATTTTGAATATGTTAGGGTTAGGTTGGGTTAAGGGCTATAACTTGGCCATTTATTTCTAGAATATTATAATCTCCCCACATTGGAAATTTTCACACAAAAATTAAAAATTTCCATTTTCCAACTTCTAAATTTGTTGACAAATATTTACATTTTTTTTTTATTTTAAAATTAGTTAACCTACAGATCCAAACAAAAAATACTAGTTTTTATGAAGAAATTTCACAAAAATAGATGTTTTTAAAATTTGCATATTTTTACGCAAAGTTTCCATTTCAGCCTTTAATAACTTCTTAGCGAATTATTTTATTTAAGAATGTTTTCTATCGGGCAAACTTATTACCTTTTTAAAAATATAAATATCTTTAATATCGTTAAACTATGTTAGGAGATTTTTTCATTTAACTAAAGCTATTTTTTTTTAAAATTCGAAAATCTAACTATTTTCGATTATCTTGACAACGGTCCCGGCAACCTGTTTTATAAACCTTTTTTTCGGGATACGAAATGCTCTTGCATAGTGTAATCTAATGGAGAAAGGGCGGCACTATATCTTGAATGTGCCATCACTTCCCAATTGAGTTTCAGAGAGTTAAATAATGCGTTATCCAAATGATTTTTGTTATACCTTTTATCGTGCATGGGTCGTATGCTGAAAATGCTTGCAATTGCTCTCCATGCTTAATTTGACGCGGCTTCTACAAATGTTTTTAAGTAACGATCAAGTTGTTATATATAATAGTATGTAGTAGTAATAAATTCAAGCTTTCAAACGATACCTAAATGCTAGGCCTCTGAGCACCATAACCTATTTTAAATTTAAACTAAACTGCCCATTAAAAAATCTCAGTTTACTTTCTTGCCAACCCAATATATATTTATTCTACACAACTATAGAATACTTAAATAAAACAATAATGTATCCATATTATGAATTAAGAAAAAAAATAAAATAACTTTAAATAAAAATTTGATAGTAATCGAAGACTTTTATAAATAGGACATCTTTACTTATATCAAATTTCAGTTGCATATTTTGTTACTTTCTCTTCTTGATCGGTGGCAAATTAAGTTGAGAGTCCAAATATAATAAACCCAGGCAACTGGCCTTTTAAATTACTCTACGCACCTTGCTCAACAAATATTTAACATACTTTATGACTGGTACCAACTGCAGAGGCATCTGGGATAGACATAGCACGGTGGATAGGTGTAGAGGTGGCAGGTATGTAGGCTGGATAGGGAGCATGCTGCTGTGTGGGCATCCCACAGGCGGTCTGGTTAGGTGTAAAGTTTACGGCTGTCGAGCAGAAATATTTATTTATGTTGAATGTTGCTCGTTGGTACAAAGGTTGCGCTTTTTGCCACACGACGACCCTTTCGGTTCCCAAGGGGCAATTGGCCGGAGCTGCTAGATTCCTTTTTTTATACCCTTGCAAAACAGTATTATAGTTTTGTCTCGAAATCTCCGACCTCACAAAGTATATATATTCTTGATCAAGACGACGAGCTAAGTCGATATAGCCATGTCCGTCAGTCCGTCTGATTCTATGCTTACTTTTGGGCTTTATCTTTGAGCTATCTTAATAAAACTTGGATATTGTATGTAAAATCAACAAATATCATAGCTACCATAGGAACAATCGGTCGAAAAGTGCTCGTATGAAAAACTTGTTTGTTTTTTAAGAAATGAAAGCCAAGCTTGTCATACCGATGTATATTTTCAAGTATATGTACAATCAGACTAAGCTTGAATAAAATCGAAACCATTATATCATATTACTTCCCTAGGAACAATTGTGTCAAAAATAAGTTATTTTATGCAAAAGTATCTAAAATTTTCTTAGAAGACCATTGCAAGGGTATATAGCTTCGGCGTGCCGTTTCTTTCCTGTTTTTATTATTATTTTATGAACTTGGCTTTTATTAAATATGCAAGCTTTTTGCAGCTATCTCTTGATAAAACTGTAGGCTGGGCTGTTTGCCTGTGCTCCTTGGAGCAGCTTTGATGTTTGATGCGGGCGGAGTTGCAGGCAAACAAACATTAATTGTAACTGTAAATGGCGTGAAATGGTTGAATGAATGAAGCGAAGCAGCGTCAACTGAATGAATGGATGACAGTCAAGTACAGGCGACTGTCGCCAACTGAAAATTGCGTTAAGTGGAAACAGCAGCAGCGACAATTTTGATGAACTTAACAAAACACTTGACAGCAGCAGTGACAGGGTGAAGCGTCTAGCGGGGAATATGGAGTGGCAGAATGGAGCATAGGGAGAGACACCGAAGAGTGGTTAGTGCCCAGAAAGTGAGCACAGTCTATGCAATAAACGAAATTATGACGCTAAATTGAACACAAAACGGCCATCGCGCCAAAGTCCAGTGCAAAACGCTGAACTATTGAATTGACGAAGGGTTGAAGGGGGTTTAATTTTCAAAAGCCCCCCACCAAGCCCTGCAACTCCTCCACATTTAACGCGCGATTGAACTAGCGACAGCAACGGCAACAGCAATCAGTCGAAGGGGGTTGCAACTGAGCATGGGCAGTTGGTTCCTAAGCCTGAAGTTGGGCGGCCTTTTGGGGTCGTCGCGCCATTGTTGCGGGTGTTGATAACAGCAGCAGAAGCAGCTGAGGTAGGGGCAGCCACAGCAGCAGTAGCCGCCGGCAAAACGTTGAGCATAACAATAAAAGTTATAATAATAATAGAGATAGAATATACGGATATGATTTTTGGGCAGACAAACAGAAAGGGGGTTGTGCTTCACACGGCTGTGGGCAAAGTAAAATTACCAGATTCCCGACTACGGATACGGGTACAAGTACGGGTCTGATTGTGGTTGCACTCCCTGGTTAGTTGCCACCACAAAAAGCGGAAGGTGGAAATTAAGAAATTAGCGTTCAGAGCTGCCAACCAACAAAATGGGCGACAGTTGCAAGCTTGAGAGCTGCTCGCAAATTGCCAGCCGTCGCTCACTTTAACTTAATTATATCATTTGGTACACATATACATATATATATATATATATATATATATATATATATACACATATATATATAGAGAGAAACAGACAGAGAGAGAAAGAGAGAGAAAAGACAAGAAGGCTTATAAAATGTTTTCTTCAGCAGCTGGCTTGGGTGAGTTTTTCCAGCACATTGAAAATCAAATGAGCTGAATGCATTTAAGGCTTAAAAGCCGCCACTGACTTGCCTCAAATCAACCCAAGCCGACTCGACGGCTTAGTAAGACACACGGCGACGCTGGTTTAAGTGAGTCAGCAGCAGGCAGACTAGCCTATTCAGCCAGCCAAGTCAACGCGACAGACAAGCAGACAGACTGGAGCTGGAGAAAAAGCGAGTAAACGTGTAATCCAAAAACCACAAAGCAATTATGCATCACTCCATACGAGCAGGTAGCGGCAACAGCAGAAAGTGACATCTTGTCAGCCGTTGAAAAATTGCATTCAATGACATCTGAGAATGTGCTCGACTAGTAAATATTCTGCACAGAACTCTAAAGTATAGAAAATTAACTACACTAGCCAGCATAACTCTTTAATAAACCAGTCACCTAATTTCTACTTTATTTATTTTGATAATATTCTTTATTAAAAATTATTTTATTATGTGGGTGTCTTGACTGCCATGGTCAGTTTCATGAACCTATCTCAATGCTTTGGATAATTATATGATTTAAATATACGTTTATGGTTCTGGTAGGTAGATTGATCAGGGAAGCATTCATACTCAAACAGGATTTCGTTCCAAATTTCAAATTTTACAGGGTGATGTATGTTGACTGATTGGCGACTCACGAACAGGCTAAACAGTAGAAGTTACAAATGAAATTTGTGGCAAGAAGGAGACGTCTCCGACCCCACAAAGTATATACATATATTCTTGGTCAGGACAAAGAGCTGAGTCGATATAGCCATGTCCGTCTGTACGTCCGACCGTCTGTACGTCTGTTCCTATGGAAAGTTTTTGGCTTTATCTCTGAGTTATCTTAATGAAACTCGACACAGATGAAGCTTGATAAAGTATGTAGTTTGTATGTCAAAATCAGCCCGATCGGACCACTATATCTTATAGCTTTGGAGGAAATATAGAAGAAACTTTATTTTCATTAATAGTATTTGTATGAATAACATTTTGTTTTTTATTCATATCAGAAACAAATAGCTGGCATATCGCTGCATATTTACGATCTGTAAAATCTGACTAAGTTTGAACAAAATCGGACCACTATATCTTATAGCTCCTATAGGAACAATCGGTCGAAAAGTGCTCGTTTGAAAAACTTAGTTTTTAAGATATCAAAAACAAAATTGGCCTTCAAAATTTTCTTAGGAGACCATTGCAAGAGTATATAGCTTCGGCGTGCCAAAGATAGCCGTTTCTTTCTTGTTACTATTGTTCTTATAAGATATAGTGTTACGATTTTTATAAAATCAATGAATTAACTACACTATGTAAAATAGGTCGCTGATTCCGAAAAAAAATATGAAAAATGTTGCTAGATTTTCCACTTTCAAAAAGGTAGTTTTAGTTAAGCTATAATAGTTATTTGTGTTATATATTTATATTTATATATATAATGGGTTCCGACAAATATTTTGAACATATACACTCTATATTATAGAGTAACAAATGTACAAGGTTAGATATAGATATTATATTCGAGAATATACATTGGAGCTATTAAAAAAAATGCTTATTCAGTATTCACATATGCCTCCTGCCTGTTACATACATCAGCACAACTTAATTAAATCATTTTAAACAATTATTATTATGTACAAAGTATAAATAAAGGCTAAGAGTAGCTAGAAATAAAGACATGTCACATCCAGCAAATTACTTTAAGGTTGGGATAAATGTGAATGAGACGAATTTAAATTTCCCGGTTACGACCAGAAAACCGGCTCGAACTTTGGTTGCTGATTTTTGCTGTGACCGTGGCTCTTGCATTAAACGGACATGCCACATGCATTTGTGGCACTCTAGGTTTGCATTGTCCGCCGCATTATACATTGATGCGTGCTCTTGATTAGTGGGTCTTTTGGCAACACGCTTCCGATTATCTATATGGCTTTTGCAGTCAGCTTAACACAGGGGCTTAGCTGCGGTTTCAACTCAAATGGACTTGGACACACTACTCCCAATGGGTTTTCTTAAAACACAAACGTTTTGTTACCTCAAATTTGTATTATTTGAGTTGGAATTCATGTTTTCTATATTGCTTGTAATCTTTTAAAGTGTGTACAAACATTTGTCTTCCAATAATAGTAAATAAAAATATTTATCAACTATATTGAACTCGATAGATTAACACCTGAAGCATAAAGCTGAGGAGTGAGATTTTTTAAGATTTTGAATCCAAGCTGAGTCTTGATAACACTATGAAACAATTTGAAAAAAATTCTTTCGCTAGTTCCGAAAATAAAATTCAAAGAATATGTTACCATTTCCAATGTTATTTCAGTCTCTAATAACTTCTAAACGAACTATCTAATTTAAGCTTATAAGCATATATATTACCTTTTCAAAAATATAAACATCTTTAACATCATTCCACAATGTTTGGAGTTACTTTCACTTAACCAAAGCTACCTTTTTGAAAAGTGAAAGATCCAGTTTTTTTCGATTATCTCAAAAATCATCACTACCTTTAAGAAATCAGACATCAGACATTTTGTATGTGCTAGTGCAGTAAGGGAAAAATGAATTGTAATTCCCAAGGTCTGTTTTTTATACCCTTGCAAAGGGTATTATAATTTGTCTCGAAATATGTAATGCTTACAAGGATACGTCTCTAATTGGTCGGACGACGAGCTGAGTTGATATATGTTCCTCTGTATGTTAGTCCGTCTGTTTCTATGCAAAGTTTTTGGCTTTATCTTTGAGCTATTTTGATAAAACTCGGCACAGATGAAGCTTGATAATGTATGTAGTTTGAATGTCAAAGTCTGCCCGATAAATGTAATTTTCTCAAGCAAAGCACAAATAAATTACTTATAATAAAAAATTAACAAAATGTTTTTATATGATACAGAATATTCTTAAATTAAAATAAAATAATTAATAATTGCCTATCAAATATTTCAAAACAAACATAGACAAAATCTTTGTTATTAAATCTGTTCTTGATCTGAAGATAAAGCGCACATATTTTTAGAATGATTATTATTTTCAGTTATGGTTTTAAATCAAAACGCAAAGCCTAACATACTTATTCTCTCCGGTATTTTTTGCAAATTGACTGTTTTCATATTTGCCCGGACTTTATCTTACCTTAGGCTGCTCCATGCCAATAACGTATTAAAGGTACAGCTTAAACGCTTTCCATGTTTTTAGGCTGCTAAGCAACAAAAGTTGATGGACAGATTTTAGCTTTGGCCCAAAACAGACCACACTGCAGCACCGTACACAGACTGTCTCTTCTACAGTTTAGATCCTGCCAGTGGCACTCCCTTGTCAATGTCCAGCTGCGTCTGTTTACATTGCTTGCCCCTTTTGCAGCGTGTCCCAGTTTGTGGCAGCAACAACAAAACGAACATACAAACACACATAGGACTGACTTAAAGCCCACAGTTGAAATTGGACAGTCGACAGGGCAACAGGCGGGCGGGTTGGAGTCAAAGTACTGCCTGGGCTTTAATTTGCGCCTAAGCACTGATAAAAGGTACTGATAAAAGTCCAAGCACTAGCCGAAGCCACCAACGATGGGAATTGCTGCTCACTCATCCGGTGGTGAGTCCTACGGTTTTGTGGACGACCTTTCAACGGGGTCGCGGATTAACATTTGTTGCGCTTGCCGGACCGGACTCCTTCATAAAAACGCACGCAAACCGTCTTCAATCGGTGCTGGGTGGGTGACCAGACCAAGTGCAAGGTTGCATGTCTCGCCGCTGCCGCCGACGCCGACTCCGGCGCTTGTGGTTTCAAGTTTTATGTAGTTTATTCCATACTGTCGGCTGTACCGCCCTTCAAGCTGCTCTTCGCTGGTCGAGCTTTTGTGTAGTTAAGTGGTTAGTTGCGTGTAACTTTACACTGTTTAACAAACTCGCTTACCGCATAGCGGGAGTGGCCACCTTTGACTAAGTGTTGCACTGTGTGTCCGATGTGCCAGGTGCAAATAGAGCATTGCAAACAGAAAGTATAATGGCAAAACTATATGCTCTTCATCTCGCTACCTCACTCACTCTTGACGGCTTTTATTACCGTTTTCAAGCTTCTACAAACTTTGCCAAGCCTCACTTATGTGGGTACGTTAGGTTATATACACACACACACACACGTGTGGGAGTGTAGTAGATTGCTGTCAATGTGTGTACAGTTAATTGCGATTACTTATTGTAAGATACCGTTTACAGAATTAGATCAATTAGTTTCTTCAAAGCCTAAAAAATTGGTTTTCGTGTATTTTAATTCTGTTTAAAATATTGAAAGCATCTATAAGGTAATTTTCGTATCGAAACTAAAGTATATAGGGATTTTCAAAATGACGTGACGTGACAATCGTTCGATAAAAACTAGAAAAACGTCAAATTTTTGAAAAGTATGTTTTATTTCTGAGTACCAATTCTGCTGGACTATATTTAGTAAAAGCGATGAAAACATTCGACCTTTCAGATTAAAAGATACATAAACAAAAAACAAAGAAGTCGGTTTTGACTTAAAGTTGTAAAAGCTTAAAATTTTGCGAAGTGTGCAAGCTTTTTTGTGAAAATTTTTTCTTTTTATGATTTGGAATAATGTATGCTAATTTTGCAGGCTATTTCATTTAAAAATCTTTTTCTGTTTTTTTTTTACAATCCTTAGTAGGTGACGTAATGTAACTTAAATTTCCATGGTATATTTTGAAGTAATGATCAACCTTAAAACGCAAATAAAATTTTTTTTTGTATAAAATTAAATATTTTTTTCGTTACCCGAAAGTTTATTATATTTACATTGTTCATCAGTGTAGATGCAATGATACGAAATGCTGTTTTCGATGACGTGACGTTACATTAGACCAAATTTTACCGTTAATTGATAAATAGAGCAATCTATTTGCATTTTTTTTGGTGATTTAACAAAAATTTTTGCGAAAAAAGTGCACCGGCATCATTACACTAAGAAAAGTTAGTTTTTAAGAGAACATGCTCTTAGAGAGGCACAAAGTAGACCAACAAAATCAGGTCGATCGGACTACTATATCATATAGCTCCCATATAAACAATCGGAAACGGCTTATTTTAATGAATAGTTCTTGTATGTAAAATATTTGCGTTAGCAGAACTTTTTTTTTATACAGAAGGGGACAAATTTAAAATTTATTTATTTAAATATATACTTAATAAATATACATTCATATACAAATAAAAATATATCGATATAATATAAACAACGCGTGACAGTTTTAAAAGGGCACAACAAAACGAAATGTTCGGTTCGTGGCACACAGGCACACAAAGAGAAATACATATATGGGCATTTCCACAAAAAGGTCCATCACGACCAAAAAATTAAAAGTCATCCAATACTTTTTTAAATTTAATTATTATATAGAAATATCCAAAATTTAATAAATTAAAGTTTTTTTTAGTTGCATTAGCGAGTAACCGTGTTTCAAAGTTGAAAATCATTTTTTGGTCAACTTTGTGCATTTCTCAGCATATTCTCCTTAAAATTAACTTTTCTTGTTATAATGATGTAGGAACACTTTTACACAAAAAGTTTTGTTAAAGCAACAGCTTACAAAAAAAAAAGAAAATACAATGAGAGTAAGCAAACTTGAAGTAACGGTAAAATTTTTATTTGCTTTTACCGATATTCTAATGCCACGTAACGCCACGAAAAACAGAATTTTATTACATCTGCACTGGTGATTGCGGGTGCGTGAAATTTCAGATGTAAACAGAGTTTAATACAACAATATAAATATAATAAGCTTTCGGGTTACAAAAAAATATTTAATTTTTTAGAAAATTTCAAAAGTGTGTCACGTAACGCCACGGTATACGCTCCTCTTGCAAATGCACCTAGCCATTTGATTTACACGGATATTAGGAAAAAAAATTTCCATTTAATTTAAGTTTATGTAAATGTTTTATTTTCGTGAAATAATTTTTTCAAAATGTACTATGGAAATTTATATCACGCCCTGTCACGTAACACTTAATACTAAGGCTTGTAAAAAAAAAAAAACAGGAAGTGGTTCTTTAATGAAATATCCTGCAAAATTAACTTACATTATTTATCACAATACTAAAAAAAGTTTTATACAAAAAGGCTTGCGCACTTCACAGAGTTTAAGTCGAAACCGATTTCTATTCTTGTCACTTAACGCCATACCTGTTTTTTGATTATAACTTTTAATCGGAAAGGTCGAATGTTTTCATCTCTTTTACTAAATATAGTCCAGCTGAATTGCTACTCAGATATAAAAAATTGTTTTTCAAAGGCGCCGACGCAGAATACTTCGCGCGACAAATCGACAACATTGCCATCGTTCACCCTGAGGCCGTTGGAGCTGATGCTGCAGATTGATGCAAAACTGCTGACATGATCTTGACCGAACATCCACTGGAAGGCAGTGTAGTAGTAATAACACTCAGCAAGTCATTGTTTGTGAGCGCCTTACAGTGGTTGTCTCTGATTTACTTTGCTGGTATGACTTGGTCGCAATTCAAGGAATTGTCTGTGCACCGTTATGAGGGTATCGAGACTCCATCTCAACGGTCGGCCGAACGATGGCTTGCCTGTAAATGATAGTCGACTGGTGACGTCACTGTTAACGAAATGGAATACGATGAGTATAGAAGAAATCGAAGTTTCTTTTGTGTTGGCGCATACATCGCAAATCGACACTTTTCACAACAAATATTAAAACGCAGAGCGATTATTCTGGATCAGACATAGGACCGGACCGGACCAGACCGAAAGAGATATAAAATGCAAGCGCAAATTAAATGTCATTTCTGTGGCAAAATAGGTCACAAGATAGCGGAATGCCGTAAAACCTCTACCTGGACGAGAAAGAGCAGGCGTAACGTGTTTCAAGTGCGGCAAAATTGGACACTTTGCATCTGTTTGAGCAAAGGGAGCAACAACAACAGCCAACAACAATACTGCGCAGCGAGTCAATACGTGTGCTGTGCTGGAGCCTAGCGGAATTATGTGTCAGTTTGGTGAACTCTTTCCATTTTACTGTGACTCAGGTGCAGAGTGTTCTTTGATAAAAGAAAAACCATGTAATAAATTAGCTGGAAAAAGATAATAATACAGTAGTGCTTAGAGGAACTGGAGAAAATATTGTGAAAAGCCATTTGAAAATTGTGGCAAGCGTGCAAATTTCTCAATTTAATTTAGAAATTCTGTTTCATGAAGTAATGAATCATTATTTAAAATATGATATAATGATCGGTCGCGAAATCTTGCAACTTGGGTTTGGATTTACTGTGGAAATAAATAAGTTTAATATTTATAAAAAAAAAGTTGTCAATCAGGAACATAATGAGCTTAATGTGAGCAGCATGGAAAAGCTATCTGATGGCACTAAGTGAGATTGACAAGTCTATGCTAAAAGAAATAGTGAACCAATATACAAACAATATTATAGCTGGGCTATTACGACAGGCGCGTTAGAAATTCAATTACTAGATAATAACAAAACAGTTTAAAGGCGTCCATACAGACTCAGTGTTAGTGAAAAAGAACTAATCAGGAATAAAATCAAAAAAATGATAAAAGCAAATGTTATTCTTTCAAGTAATTCGCCATTTGTCAAACCAATGCTGTTAGTAAAAAAGAAAAATGGTAGTGACAGATTGTGTGTAGACTATCGCGAATTAAATGCGAATACAGTGTCTAATAAATATCCATTACCACTACCATTAATATCAGATCAGATTGATAGACTGCGGGCTGGAAAATATTTCTTAAGTCTAGACGTGGCCAGTGGATTTTATCAAATACCAATTCCTGCCGACTCAATTGAACGTCCGACCCTTGTGACCCCTGAGAGTCAATATGAATTTCTAGCTATTCCATTTGGCTTGAAAAACGTATCTTCAGCTTTTCAGCGTCCGATCGTGCGAGCTTTGGTTGAATTGACATTTTCTTCTGCGATAGTTTACATAGATCATGTGCTGACTATAGCCAACTCGAAACCAGGAGGTATTGAAAGATTAGGTATTGTGCTGAAAGTTTTATCAAATGCAGGATTTTCCTTTAACATAAAAAAGTGCGCTTTTCTTCAGACGGGAATAAAGTATCTCGGATTTTACATAAAGAATAGCAAAATTAAGCCGAATCCACGGAAGATAGCATCCCTTTCTCCTTTGTCTGCGCCGAATACAGTTATGCAACTAAGGCAATTTATAGGTTTAGCATCAGATTCCCGGCAGTTTGTTCCGCGATTCTCTGAGCAAATGAAGCCATTGTACCAGTTAACCTTTAAAATTGTTGCCTTTGTTTGGAAACAGGAGCACGAGCGAATACGGCAAAATATCATATATGTGCTAACCAATGACCCAGTCTTGATCATCTTTGATCCACAATGTTTAATTGAACTGCATACTGACGCGAGTGCGGAGGGTTATGGTGCCAAGCTCATGCATAAAGTAGACGGCAAACGCAAAGTAGTCGAATATTATAGCAAGTGTACATCGGCTTCTGAATCCAAATACCATTCTTATGAGCTGGAAACTTTAGCAAAAGTATAATGCTGTAAAACAATTCCGAAATTACCTGCACGGTCGAAAGTTTTGATTGTATGCCAAAATAAATAAATAAAAAAAAAAAAAAAATTTGTAAGTAATTTAGATATTTTGGTGAGCTGTATTGGGCGAAAGTAAGTATAGTGACAAGACAAATTTCTTGATCATACGACTCTTTACTAAAACCGACTTCTTTATTGAAGATATAATTTTCGTAGTACATATGTTTTCTTTGTTATCGTCTATGGGACTTACATCTAC
Source organism: Hirtodrosophila alboralis (assembly GCA_035043045.1). Taxonomy (NCBI): domain Eukaryota; kingdom Metazoa; phylum Arthropoda; class Insecta; order Diptera; family Drosophilidae; genus Hirtodrosophila; species Hirtodrosophila alboralis. The sequence goes on along the minus strand of JAWNNH010000846.1, from coordinate 165,172 downwards.
TACAACTACAAAGTATATATCATATATATTGCGCACTTATGTAGTCGAGTTTGGTTTTTCCGTTGTGTTAATAGAACATTTTCTATGTACACTGTCTCCGAACTGTTAATGTGATTCAAGAAAAAAAGTACAATTTTAACCGATGTATATCAGCAGTGGTTGTGACTGCAGTGCTTTTGCTGTTTCTGTAATTCTTTACATCAGCAACAAAGGAAATATACACACTCTGCCGTTCTTTATCTTTGCCCTCCCTTTTTTTAGTAGTCTTTCTATAAAGTGAACAACCAATGGGTTAGGAACTAAGAATAAGACTCGGTGCGAGTTGATAGCTAAGCCCAGTAATCAAAGCAAACAGTGCGTGCCAAAAATTTCAAAAATTTTTAAAAGTCACAACATGTGTAAGCTGAATTTTTACACACTCACATTCTTACCTGCCACATACACCATCGTTGTTACTGTTGCAAGTAGGTGCGGTAGACATTTGACCGCCCTCTCGACATCCTTGGTGCCGACGTCATGTTTCGGGTCTTAAGTGCTAAATTGAAATTCCGAAATTAAGTAATTTCTCCCAAGGACAAGTTCTGCCGTCCCGCTTATGGGTCTCCATAGTTTCAGAGTGGGCGTGTGACAGTGTTGTAAAACAACGCACATAAAACTACAAAGACGACTACAGCAACAACAATGAATAGTACTAATAGTGTGTATACATGTAGACGGCACATAAAAACCTTAAGAGAGGGGCAGCATCTACAGCATCTACAACATTTTCAGCATCTTCAGCAGACGCAGCAAAACAAGCTGTAAAAATTATAAAAAAAATTGCAAAAACACAAACAACAACAACAGCCACAGTGTGTTCGCGATGGGAAGCGAAATTTGAAAGCTGAGTTTGGACGGGTTATAGTGAGGTACATTATTTACCCATGAAACGATGTGGCCACAAACATTTTATTAAGCTTTTCGCTACAAAAATGAAGGAATTGGTGTTGGCTTATCGTTAAATGATTTTAAGCGAAGTTGTTTGTGGCATTTATATTTGAATACATAGAGGATAAAATAGCTTATTGGATAAAGTTTATTTGGAAAAAATAATCGCAAAACTAAAGAAGTTAAGTTAAGTTATTTAGGGAGCTAAATAATCATAGAAAATTAAAGAGTGTGGAAACGAAATTTGGGGAAATATATTGGGTAAGAATTTAAACCATTTTAAGCACCACAATCATATAAAACAATTTAGAACGGAACAAGATATATATTTTACTAAAAAGCACAGCGCGCTTTGCTAATTTGAAACTGCCCTTGAATCTAAATGTTTGGAAACAATTTCAAGAAAATTCGAAAAATTGTTCATTTTGATAATAATGAGAAATAATCCGTTATATTTCTGTGTATTCGCCAGGAAATGTTTTGATTGGATTGAGAAACGAAAACAATGGCTCTGGCGGATTGCCACCAGCGCAGCATAAGCCGGATGATTCCAATTGAAATTTCTGTGCTGAAATACGACTGACAATGAACCGTTAACAACGCACCGAAGATCTTTGTAGAGATTGCGGAATCGTATTCGAATGCAGCGCATTTCAAGTCTACATTTTCTGGTCTTCTTTGTGCAGCGCGAAGCATGCAGTATAGGCACGTTTCCTTTCATTCCATTCTGAACGTTTCCCTTGCGTTTGATTTTCACGAACATTCCGGCTACTTATTGCCAGATGTGTATGTCGTCCAGTATTTGATCGTCAAATAGCAGGCATTAGTCTAGCAATTGGATAAACTAGCTTGGTATTGTTTTGATAGCTACGTTCAAATAATATTACCTATTAGGTAACACCTAATATTATAAAATACAACCTAATGTGACATTCGTCTTTCATTTGAAAAATAATGCCTTCTGTAATTGTTGAAACAGTGTCAAACTGTTGAGGCGCTAGTGTCTTTGCGAAAAGTTTTTCAAAAACTTGCCTTAAAATTTTCCTTCTCCTAGCGAGAACAAATGCTAACAAATTTGATCCAAATCGGTCCAGTTACCATACCATTTTTTTGTTCCATTATTATATATATAGATTTTAAATCTGTTCTATATAGTATAATCTTTACTTAAACAAGAGAACTTAAGCATCACATCAGTGGTGAGCCAAATGATAAGATATTAAGCTTCTGTCACAAATAATTAACTTTAAAATAAGACTTGAGTTTCGAATGTCTGCACATAAATTCCAATTCAATAGAATATTTTATTAGACACCTTACTCCGAATGCCAACTGTAAATGACGCTTGGAATCAGGTTTAGTTTGTTCGATGCGGCCTCTCAAACATTAACATTTCCTTTCTCTGAATGCTTTTACAATTTCGGCAATGAAACAGCAGGAAATTCTGTTTGCGAAGGAGAATTGCGGGGTAACGGCGCCAACACAGGCTGCTAAAATAAAAAAACTTAAACACCACTTGTATTTTTCATATGACACGACAACTATTTATTACCCCAACCCCCAACCGAACTTACCCTAAAGCCCTAAGGATTGGCTCGAAGATGTTGTGCTTTGTTGCTGTTCTTAACATATACTCTGTTGCCAAATGAGAAAAGAGTATTTTTTGTACAGTATTAAAGCTAGAGCAACCAAATTTGTAGTACAGTGTCATTTGTTCCTGAAACTAAATAGAAGAAAGTTAGTAATAAAAAGTAAGAATTGAGAATAAGAGCTATTAGGTATAAAATGAAAAGTTAGTAATAAAAAAAGAAAATCTTAGGAGTTAAATATAAAAAAATAAATAAATAGGAACAAAATATAAATAAATAAAAGGGACGATTCAAAAAAGTGTGGGAAATTAAATTAAAGTTAAGGAGAATCAATTACACTGAGAGAGAGATAAGAAAAAAATCAAAAAAAAAAAAAAATAGAGTTAAGGAGAAATTTTGTGTCCAGGAATTTTTCGTAATATATATGGAAAAAGAGGATTAGGATTTTACGCTACTGAAGTTGTCAGCAATCTATAAGCTGCCATATTTTTATGGCTAATGGAAATAGAGTATACGACAGTCGAGTGCTTCCAACTGCAACTTTCAGTTGTTATTGCTGTTCTTGTTCATGTGTTGTTGCAACAATAAAGTTAGTTATAGATGTGATGCGACCGGTGGCTCTTGAGGCATCTAATACTTCTGTTTCTTCCCCAAGCCCTGCTCCTGCGGTGCCTGAAGTTGTTGATGATGATGAAGAATGCGCATGTGTTACTAACGGTCCGATTATTTTTATTGTTTATTTGCTTTGATTTTGCCCTACTGCTGTGTACGCTGTTCTCTTTCATGTTTTCATTTTACTTCCACCGAAAGTGTGTGTGTTGATTTGCGTGTGTATTGGTTTGCGCATTTGTGCGTAACGAATAAATTTAGCAAAATAAATAAGGACAATAATCCTTTTGAATGCAATGCAATTGAGCTTTTTACAGCCATTGGGTACCCTTTTCAGTTGGGTTCGGTTTGGTTTGGTTTGGCTTCTGCTTGTACTAGGTTTTTCATTCTCATACACATACAGAGAGATTTTTAAACACTTGTATATATATATATATATATATATTTTGAGTTAAGTGCTGCAGTATATATATATATATATATATATATAGTGCTGCAGTATATATATATATATATATAATATATATATATATATATATATATATATATATACTGCAGCACTTAACTCAACATTGTGCCAAGTTAGATGTGCGTGCCCAGTGCACTATGGGGAAAATTTTAATTTTTCAGGTATTTTAACTTCAAACTATAAAGTTCGGTACCAAAAATTTAATATAAGAGATTTATGTTAAAGCTAACAGCTGTTCAAGCCAGTGTATTGCCTCCCATTTTCAAATTGGCAATATTCAAACACAAAACATATTTTTAATGAAATTTAAAATGGTTACCAAAAATACGAGTCTTTATTTTGTGTTGGTTATGCTTATATTTTTTATTTGTGCGTGTCCTATTAATGTTTTGTAAAATTAGAAAATGGACTTAAAGATCATTTCTTAATAAAAAAAATTTTCAACTTTTAAGAGGCTTATAAGACGACCGTTAGGATCCATTAGTGTACGTCCAAGTGTATGTCGTAGATCCATTAATTGTTATTTAAAGGCAATTTGTCTCAAGGTGCACAATTCCAGACAATCTGCGCAATTAATTTTTTCGAGTTTCAAACGTGGGGCTGTGCTTGCATGAAAATATTTTTTGTTTTTCAAGTTATCAAAACCAATTGGCACATCGATGTAGAATTACGATTTGTACAACCTGACCAAGTTTGAATAAAATCGGACTAGTATTCACATAGCTGCCCAAGGAACAATTGTGTCAAAAATGAGTTATTCTATGCAAAAGTATTTCAATTTTCGTAGAAGTCCATTGCAAGGATATATAGCTTTGGTATGCCGAAGATAGCTGTTTCTTATTTGTTTATGTATAAAAGAGTAATATAGGAAATAAATATATTATATAATATAATATCATATAGACATAATTCTTAATATAATAACAACATTTTTTGTATATTTTTGTTATGGTTATTTCCCAAAAATATTTCTAAAGGTCTACATAACAGTAATAAAAAACCGCATAAAAACTTTTTTTTTTTGAAAGTTATTAATTAATACTCGAAAAATTGAAAATTTCCCCATAGTGCAGTGGCCCTCATCGGAGCTAATGCCATTCTATTTTGCTTGATTTGCATATCAATTCGAAATCAAATTTTTCAATTGCCAGCTGGACACACATAGATATATATATATACTAAGAAGAGTCTGCAAATATTCACACATAGATACACACACATACTCCCACTTGCTCACTCATGACCGACACACATAATTGAATTTGTGCGCAAAATTCATAGCATGCTTTTCAGCGCCGCCCTCTTTAGGTCCGATTCGGTTCCATGTAATTGACAAAAGCTGCGCGCCAAGCTGTTGAAATTTGAAATCAATTTATTTATATTGGGTTAGCATCAAAAAGCATTAACCTTTAGCCTGGCTACAGTCGAAATTTATACCAATTTTCAACTACAGTGTCAGCGAAAAGCCAAGAGGCAATACCAATCCCAGAGTTTTCACTGGCTAACTGACTGAGTCTCTGTCGGTCTGTCTGTTTGTCGGTATGACCTGCTCTTATTTGTTAAATTAAAAGCTTCATTGCCTTGCTGCTGCCGTTATCCATCGTCATTGGTATTATTGCCTTCGCAGCGCACAAGACTTTCAATTAGTTTTATTAGGGTATACCAAACATTCCATTGACTTGCACTCGCCCCTCCTAAAACGATTCTTTGTTGAGTATACTCTTGCAGAGAGTATTATAATTGTATCACGAAATGTGTAACGTATTGGAATATACACTGTATGTCTTGCATTATTTTGGTAATTTTGACTATTTAAGATTTTCTTGATTTAACGTGACACAGTTGATTTAATTGTACTGTCCTTATTACTTGAGAAACTACTGGATCGCATTTTAATTAATTAATTTTAATTTGAAACTGCTAACTTGGAAGCTAAATCTGCATAATAACCAAACAACCAAATTTATTTGGCTAGCTATTGAAGGAGAACTTTTTTAACTCTCTCAATCAGGTAGAAATACACAACTTTTTGGATTTTCTACCTACGGAATTTGTAAACAGAACAAAATTTTTTATATCTAATTTGTGGAATTGTCAACAAATAAATAAAATATTTCTAATTAATGCAAAATGAAGTAGAGTATTTTTAAATTTTTTAAAATGTTTGTTGTGTTAGATATTATTAAATTGTTGTACTAAGTAAGCTGTCATAGAAAGAATCGTTTGAGAATCGAGGTTATTTTTTTCACCAACTTTTGAATTGGCAACAATTTTGCTTACCATCTTTACAAGAGTATTATATTTTCGACTTCCCGAAGTTATCTTAATTTTTTTGTTCATTGTTGTAATTTTTTTTAAGCTGCTTCAAATTGCCCTTTTGACTTTAAAGCTCAATTTTTTTATTGTGGTTGCGGTGGCGCTAATTGTGGTTCACTTTTCGTTTTGAGTTTTATGAGCGATATTCTGTCTCAGTTTTGTGTTGTGGTTGACGCATGATTGCGCAATATACACACACACAATATGCCCATCGTACGTGTATGTAGTGTAATCTAAGTATATTGATGTGCTCATCGAGAGGAACCGATAGTAAAAAGAATTTTGTAAATATCAATGGGCATTCAATTAATTTTTTAATTGTTTTTTTATTTTTACTGCACGATATATATGAGAATATTCTTTTTAAATCACGGTAGCATGTGGCCTGCAGTATTCTATTACCATCTCTATATACAGATATGATTTGATTTTGATTTTGTAAAATCTTTTGTTTAAATAACGTTAGATTGGTGACAACTCGTATTAAATGAGCTTGTCTTCTACGCTTTACAAAAGCATAAATTAATTCAGTATTGAATCCTTACAAAATGTCCTATATACTTATATTAATTCTCAATATTTTTTTTTCTTAGCAATTAGTAGTAAGAAAAAAAATAAAAGTAGACCTACACAATGCACAATATAAACTGATTAAAAAAACAAGTAAGAATGCGTTAGTTGAGTATATATTTGTAAATAACTTCGGTGTTTATATTGCGATTGTTATACAATTTAGAGAGAGAGAGATATTCCAAACAAAATATATATATTGAGAGAGAGAGAGAAAGAGAGAGAAGGAGAGAGAAGGAGAGAGAAAGAGAGAGAAAGAGAGAGAAAGAGAGAGAAAGAGAGAGAAGGAGATAGAAAGAGAGAGAAGTAGAGAGAAAGAGAGAGAAGGAGAGAGAAAGAGAGAGAAGGAGAGAGAGACAGAGAGAGAGAGAGAGAGATAGTCAGAGAGAGAGAGAGGGAGGAAGAGAGAGAGAGAGAGAGAGAGAGAGAGACAGAGAGACAGAGAGTGAGAGTGAGAGTGAGAGAGATAGAGTGGGAGTGAGAGAGAGAGAGTGAGAGAGATAGAGATCTTTTTTTTTTCAGTAAGGTATATCCATATTTCACACTTAAAATATTGCTGTTCCTGATTTTTACTTTCATAGTTCTTGAGCTATACAAAAAAGTTTTTCAACAAGCTGAGGTGGCCCCAAGTCATCGAGATGTGCTTGTTGAAAGCCAGCTAAACATGGCTGGCTGGGTTTAAAACGAAGTAAGCGCCAGGACACGTCAGTCTAAGAATATTGAAAATGTGTCGACAGGGTCCAGTTGCCATAATTCAAGCATGACCAATGCGGCAAACGCCTGCGCCGATTTGTGTAAAACTTTTGTAAACTTTTTTGTTAATTTTTTCTTCTTTTTCACTTTTTTCACTTTTTTACTTTTCTCTCTGTTTTGTTGCAGTGAAAAGAGTTTGGGAACTAAATAAGTTGCAATGTAAAGAGCGCTTGTTGAACAAGTGAAAACTGCGCGGCAGCTAAGGAAAGTAAAAAGGAAATAGAAAAAAGTCGCTGGCACTGTCAGAAAACTTGTCAAGGAACCCAGGAAGCCCACAAGCAGCTGCTGTGACGATTGACAAGACAAAAACAAAAGCCATAGCGGCAAGAGCTTGACAAGTGGCACAAGTGGTAGCGTCCAAAAGCACGCAGCTAGTTTTTCAACTCAGACTTTGCTTCGTTGGTCCTGCAGCCACTGTCACTGTTAGAGGCAAAGCCACAGTCAGAGCCAGAGGCAGAGCCAGACTCAGAGCAGCAGTCCCAGTCCATGACCGCGTAGCTTTTGTATACGGCTTACATGCCGTGGCCCGGCAACAACAGAAGCTACAACAAACAAGAAACAACAAGAAACACTAAACGAGAGCAGGCTTACAGGCGCTATGTGCTGGCCAAATAACGCAAGGGAACGTCGTCAGCAAACAAAATAGAGCAACGGCAAGGACGTAGCCAAACACTCGAGCATTGGCCAAAAAGGAGCAGCTAGGCACTGCAACACATGTGGTTTTTTGATGCGACAAGGACACTTAAAGTGCCGCCAACACACTTAAGCACAGCAGCAGCAACATTCAGAGTATAAGTTTAAAAACAGTCTTCAATCGCAGCATGCGCAAACACAAAGCGCCGCCTAGCGGCCACCCAATCAGACCCAGTCCCATTCCAAGGGCAATGCCAACAGTGCACAACGACAACATAAGCATAGCGAACACGACATCAACAGGAGCAACCACATCCGCAGTCGCTATGGAGCAGCAGAGCATGTTGCTTGGTCATGCGGCCGTCGACGGTTTCACACCAGCAGCAGCAACGACAACAGCAGAAACATCAGCAACAGTTACAACAGTTGCTGCAAAAAGCACACTTAGTCGTCTTTCGGCGCCATCGGCCACCTGCCAGCAGCGATCTAAAGCAGCCAGAGCAGCCAGCAGCAAGGACAGGCCGCGTTATACAGTCCAGCTAATGTCCTTGCTGCATATCGCCTGCTACGTGCTGTGCCTGTGCGCCTTTAGTTTCGCCTTGTACGCGAATGTGCGACAGACGCGCCTGGAGCAGCGTTTGCAACGCCTGCAGCAGTTGGACGCTCGCATTGTCGAGCTGGAGCTGCGTCTGGAGCAGCAGCAGCTGCTACATTGGCCCGCTGAACAGGCCCAGATACTGACCACACCAAGCAATGAGAATGGTACATCATCACACTTGGCGTTGCATGTGCGGCGCGAGCTTCATCGACTGCGTCGCGATGTTTCCCACCTGCAATTGACGCGACGCCAGCAGCGCAGACAAGCTGCAGAGGCAGCAGCCGCAGCAGCAGGATTAGCTGGCAGCCCAGGCCCCAATGGCGAGTGCCAGTGTCAGCCAGGTGAGGCAAAGTATAAATATACTAAATAGGCACACACTTAAACATTTAATTCTATATCGCACTAAACTCTGCTCCACGAGATTTTGTATTTCTTCACGATAAATTCTTTGGTATAGTCGTGAAGATAGAAAATTTTGAAATATCAATCAAAATAACCATGTTGTTACGTAACATATCCACTGCATAGGCTTCATCATTATTATATTATACTATTATATTTCTCTTAGTATTTAAATATATATATAAATCAGAAATAATTATAAAGCAACCCTCGGTCTGCAAACTTTATTGGCGATACTTATCCACGGATTGACCGGTAACCGGCTTTGTTTGTGGTCTGCGGGTTGGTCTATGCGCAATTAGTCAGACATGTCAGTCACACTCATACACGCACATACGGCGAAAAATACGCACACATACACACACACACACACAAACACACAGGAGTGAAGCCAACGCCAATTTAATTATTTGCGTCTCGGTAAATTTATGGCAGTTTAGAGATTTCATTAATTGGAAAAGTGTTTTTATTTTTGCCACCACAGAACACACAGGTCCTCTTCTCATTCTACACTTCTCCACTTTCTCACAGCCACATACATGTCTAGAGCCAACTCTTCGTGTCGCCTTTTGTCCTGTGTTTGGCTTTTAGCTTGCAGCTTCGTAGAATATGCTGCTTGTGGCGCTTGGCATTGCCAAACTTTGATTACTCGGGGATTAGCCGTGTCCTTTGAGTGCTCGACTGGCTGTTTGGCAGCCAGCTTGCATTGCGGCTTGCATAAATTTAGCTTAAAATGCTTTTTAAAAACTTTTGCGAGACTTACACACACATGACAACACTGGCGCAATCTGCCCTCGCCTCCCCCTCAGCTTTGTTTATGGGATTTTTCCAATGTCCTTATCGCAGTTGCTTATGTCCTTTGTACGCTTGGCGCATTAACGCAATTTGTCTTGACATTCGCACAATTAACACATCCACTCGAGTGCCGCTAAGCTGCTGGCAAAGTTCGCAGCTAATCCGGGCCACGTATGAACAAGCTACACCCGGACCCATGGATCCGAGGACCGGGTCCAGCTGCAGTCGCTGGCAAGATGACGCATACGCAGCGTGGGCCAGGGCCAAACTAAATGCTGAGCAAAATTCTTTAACAACTTGGCCAATTCGCTGTAGATGGTCCCCATTTTGCTCCTTCCCGCTTGACACCCGTAGACAAGATACGACAAAAAAGTTTTCTAATCGATGCGTACGCAGTTCGAAAGTTTCTCCTCAGTAGCGCAACGGTCCAAGTTTCTTTTCAAAGTCACTGCAAATAAATAAATTTTGTAGTCCTCCTCCACTCCCGACGACTTTGATAAGCGCGTGCCAGGAGCAGACAACAGGACAGCTTTTTCACAATTTTGAGCTACACACAATAAATAAAATTCACAGTTTTTAGTGGGTGAGGATTCTCTGTGGTTTGAACGTTTGCTTATCTAAGGTCTGCAATTGCGGCAAAAGTCTTCGATCCACTTGAGCTGTCTGCATATGCAGGGCAGTTTTCCTGAAGTTCGTGCCAAGAACATTGCAGCTAACGCAAAAGGATGCTTGACCTTTCGATACGGGATAGTCAAGTCGATTAGCTTGAATTTGCCAATTGGTCGTTTTGCAGTTAAAATTGACAGTGTTCAAGTGCAGTAATGCAATGAGAAAAAATTCGGATGAAATGAAAGCCAATTAAATTATTTAAATTGCCGTCCCCTCAAAGAGTCCATAAATTCAGAGCGTACTATAATTTTAACAAGGGATGTGTTACCCATTGCATCATGTCGATTTTTTGTTGGCATATATTCATAAAATCAATGGTATTATTTTTCAAAAATTGATTTTATTTATTTATAGTAAGAACTTCAGTTATATAGATAAAAATTATTTTTTGCATATAAAAAATGTTGCTTATTTTCAACATAACATCTCTTTGAGCTTAGAAAATAATAAGAATTTGGAGAGTAAGGAGAGTGCATAATCAGTTCGAAACCTAATTAATGGAATTTCGCCATGGTAAATGGCGATGTTTGTAAGTGGCTATATATATGTATACATTCTGAAAGTGGGGCTGTTTTTCCGCATTAGATTTTGCAAAGGCGATGCATAGTAGCCTCCCGTGAATAATTTTTTTTTTTAATTCAGATAATTGGAATATATAACACGACGACTATCACGAAATAGTAGCTATGTTTTTTTATAGTGGCTGATTCCTCTTTGCAATTCACTGTATTGCACGCTAGCCCAAAACTATTTGAAAAATGTTGGCGATGTTCTCATCAGTGGTTATAGTTTTTGGACGTCTTCTCAGTTGAAACGGGCACATTTAAATTAAGCTGCGTAGAACAGTTTCAAATGATTGGAAAGAGTCCCAATATTGTTTTTGATTTGTGCAGACATATTGGCCTTCAAACACAAATATGACCGCACGGTATAAACTTTGTTAATAGATAATTGAACGATAACTATAATATCGATATGCTTGAAAATTTAGCGGTTAATATAGGAGGTCGTTCTTCTGACCCGGCTAGAAACATTTCGGACACCACTCGTGCAAAGCTTACATTTTAAGTATTGAGAATTGATTTAAATACCCTTGCAAGAGTGTGAAGAATCTGACCAAATTTCATCAAAAGCGGACTACTATAACTTATAGGTCCCATACGAACAATCGATCGAAAAGTGTGCTTGTATGATAAACGTCTGATAAAATTTGATCTAAATCTGACGACTATATTATATAGCTGAACTGATATGAAATTTTTTAAATAACTATTGCGAGTATATGTTGTAATTAGCTTCGGCATGACGAAGATGGTCGTTTCTTTCCTGTTTTTTGTTAAATTGCAGCAATGTTTATACCAATCATAGGAGAGTATTTAATCTACGCTACCCGTAGATAGTTGTTTTTATTTGATGTATGTTCCTAAATATTGTTGTCGTGCATATAAATAAATATTATTTACTGCATCGCATTTAAAATTATGTGCAATTCATGGTTAGTCCCATGGTTAGCCTCTATGTTGAGACTTGTCAAACTGCAAATGACATTTGACCACTTCGCATTCATTCTGTGCTCTTTCCCAACCCACAAACTGCCCTCTCTCCATTCACTCATCTCTCATCTACTGTAACTGTTGGTTCTGGTGCTTCTGATGGCTTTGAACCCCTCAACCCTGTACATGTATGAGTGCCTCTCTGTATCTATGCGTAGGTTTTCCAAATGATGAGTCTGACACTCTAATGCTGACCATACTTCGCTGCTATGGCCTGTGCAATGGACAGGGCCCGGGAGCAGTACCTCTTTATATCATAGCCAAGCGCAAAATCCACTTTAGCAACTACAACAATATCAACAATAACAACAACAATCCATGGACAGTGCTTGACGCTTAACGGACATCGTTGGCTGCGTGTGACACTTTGCAAGCCAATATATGTATGTAGAACATGGCATAGAGAGATACACAGAACAACACAAACGCACTAACACACAGATACACACTGAGTCAGAGACAGTTAGAGAAAACGGCATATGAACTATGGAAATTCCCAATTAGGTTTTAATGTGTACAAGTGCTTTTTATTCAGTGCAATTTCTCACAAAGAACTAACTAAAGCAACCAGAAATCCCCACTCACTAGCCACATTCAGCTCACGTGCTTAGCCATCCCTTTACTTTCCAAACTCCCCACTATGGAAAAAAATTAAATATTTTGGCATAAATGCAATTTTTTTTTGAAAATTTTTTGATTTTCTAAATCCCAATTCTCAAGATAGAATGAAAAGTTTTCTTTTTATTTTTACGGACCACCATAAATATTAAAGACAGAGTTATTTTCAGAATTGAAAAACACGTAAAATTTCTATGTAACTTATAGCTTGAGTTGTATGCAAGCAAAAAGGAGTAATTTGGAAATGTTAATCGAGATATGTAAGAATAAATTGTAAGTAGATATTTTTACTATATGTCTTGTTAAACGTCCAACGAAGTGTTTATGTGTATTTTGTAGCTAAAAATTTACAAATGTATTATTGTTCTATTGAGTATTACTGGAAAAGGTTTTTAACAAAACCATCTAGAAAAATACATATGTTTCGTCCGGATATTAAATTAGTTAGAAAAAGAATATGAACATCAGTTAGCGTAATATCGGTTATGTTGGTGTTGTAAGTGAAATGACATATCGTTAATATAATATTCATGAAAATAAAAATTCAAAATTCTACATTAGTCTTAATAATGTTCATGCAAAATATATATTAGAGTTTATGGCAAAAAATCGAACTTGTTCCCATTGTGAAAAGTATCGTCATAGTGTTTTTGTTTTTATTCTTATTTCACAGCTGTTGTTGCTTTGACTGCGTTTATTTTTGCCAGTCATAAATTTCAATCACGTTGTCAGGATAACACCGACTGGATATACTCATATGTCTGCCGACTGCTTCTCTGCATATGCTGCTGCCATCAGGTACCAGCCGAAGGAATGTGAGGGGTGTGTATACCAGGACAACGCATTCTCCAACCCCAAGGTTTTATTCCTGTTTCCTTGTTGGTTGTTGTTTCTACCGTGCGATTTACGGGGTGTGCTATTGCATAGCGACAAACTCTCTCCAGTTTCCCATTTTCAGTTCAATCTTCGCTGCTCTTCGAGCTTGCCCACAGACGTTTGTATTTTTGGGCCATTGGCAGACGGGCAACCCAAAAACCAAACCGACTGTTAAGAGACCATGCCAGACCCGAAGCAATAGACCACACCACACCTCGGAATATCGATTGTTGCTCCACATCAATTGATTTCCTTTTCGTTTTCAATTTGTCGGCTCCTGCTCCTTTGCCTGCTTCTACAGCTGCTCCATTCTGAGCTTTTGGTTTATGTGACTTGCAGAGCTGTTTGCTCTTTGTGCTCTGGACAGATAGACTGTTGGACTGCTTGGCTTTTTGTTTGACTTTGCGTGACTTTTGGCTTACCTGGACAGCTGGAACACGCCTTGATTACCATTTAAATGCTGCGCTAATAAGCCAATAAACCATCGAAAGTCGACGGCAACAACAATATATTAACAACACCAATCGAAAGCAACAGCAGCACAAATTATTAATTAGTGACAAACAAAAAAATAAAATAAAAATAAAAATAATGCGCAACTGTCGTCATTATTTGTATGCTCACACACGATGCGACATTGGATGCCACATTTGTTGACAAATTTATTTATTTGCCATGCGGCATACAGCCTCAACCCCGCCTGCCTCTCCTTTGGCCTTGCCATGTCCAGCACATTTTCATACTCTGCTCTCAACAGGAAAACATTGTATATTAGGTGAATCTATTCAACCTAGAGCAACAGTTATGAAAAACAGAATCGGCATTGGCATCATATATATTTTTATAACTTTAGATGATATATAGTATATATATAATCAGATCGTTGTAAACCTTATTTTGAGTATAATTGATAAGAGACTGCATTTAAAGTTGTCAGGTTCGATTTCTAGTCATGGTTAGAAATAATTTAAATTATGTGTAAAAATTAATATAACCAACTGTTAATATGTTTAAAATATAAACAATTGTTCTTTAAATTCGACTGAGAATATTACTAGGCCAAAACAAATATTCGTAGAGTAAAACCGTATATTTGCCATATAATTATTATACTCAAAATCACGACATTGCATTTATGGACTCCTCCGGAGATTGAAGCCTGACAAATATTTCAATGGTTGAAACATGATACAGAGTACAATGCAATCAGGTTGGTGACTTTTGAAATGTTCCTACGCTTATTTGATTTGCGGTTCCAACTTCTCATCGTCTCTGGCGGCGGCTGTGCGTCGGAATTCCTCGATCGAGGAAAAAAATGCTATTAAAAATAACACAAGAGCGAGCCTGTCAGGCAGAGACAAGCCGTTTGGTAAAATGCGGCAAAAAATGGCAAACTATAAGAGAAAATGAAATGAATTCATTGGCAGCATAAAATAAATGAATTACCAGCGGAAAACTGTATAAATTTTATTTAATTCTCATTTCAATGCTGGTTACGTGTTTGTGTATTATTTATTTTGACCACAATCAAAAAATTTTTTTGATGACACCGTGTCAGCCAGGTGAAAAGTTTATTGAAATTTAAATAACAACGCGTGTATATCATAAAAATACTTTGACTATTGAGCCAACTTTATTGGTATATTGGTCACAAGCAACTTGCCAATTAGCTGAACTCAGCTTTAACAGCTATCAGTCAAGTCGTTACGATTCGAGGCATTAAGTATCTATATCTGTATCTGTAGCTGTGTGCAGCTGCGACTGCATCTACAACTGCCTGGGATGTTTGGTTAGTTTATTAGTCGCATATGCGCTGATTTCTTTTTCGGTTTTTGGTTTCCAGCATTTAAACTGGACTGTGTTGGGTTGGGCTTGTCTTTGGCTTTGGATTTGATTTTAGATTTGCCGCTGTTCCTGGAAATTGAGCGCGTTGGCTGCTGCTGCGTAAATATTTCAGCGCCAAACTGAAATTTATTCGACTACACAGCTGGTTTTTGGGCCGACACTGCAGCATTTGACAAGCGTCAGCCAACGATACAGTTTCAATTGCCCAGGATAGGGGTTTTACGCGGGAGACGAGGTAGAGACACTGGGCGTGCATTGCCTGTAAACAGATTTCATTTTTATACTTTTACGTGATTTTCAGCGACAATTCAGCGAGTACAGCGACATCGTTGTTGAACGACGCACATGCTCCAATTTCATGCCATGCTCACGTACACTGCGTCCAATGGCAACTCCAGCTCCAGATCCAGCATCAGCGGCTGCTTTATGATTTATTGCCTTGACACTGCGTGCTCTGTGCACCACATAGCCTCGACACACCGCCACCCCTCTGGCTGACTGGCTGACTGACTGTCTGGCTGACGTGGCTGACGGGATGGGCAACGTTTATTTTTGCCATCGTATTGTTTGTTTGACTGGCACACACAAAACTACTCGTCGTCTGCCAGGATTTGTCGTCTTTTTGCTGCTGCTGTTGTTGCCACTCCTGGGATTTGGTAGCGTTAGTGCAACGCGTGGCAGAAATACCTACCGCCCATGCCTCTCTTACTCTACACATTTAGCGATAAATACAAGTTTTATGATGGATAATAAATGGCTTCATTCGCGTTGACAAATAGTCTGGTTTTGTTTTCATTTGTTTTTCCCGCTATCCGCGGCCTCCTCATTCATTTGTATGCCATCGGCTTTTGTTTATGCTTTTTTCAGCGCTATGTAGACTCCGGTACCGCCCGACGGCGGCGGTTCTGTCATTGGCATTGTCTTTGGGGGCTTCCTGGTCACCAGATAAAGATGATGTATTACCGGCGTGTTAGCCCGCATTGCCAAGTGGGTGGATTATGTTTTCAGGTAGGATTAGCAATTACGTTTAGAAATAGAAATGCTAGCAATTTATCATTTGTTTGCCTTGGGTTTTGGCAATCTGTGCATTAAATCGCCAGAAAAGCTGCTGCAAAAACGTTTAGCGGCGTTTCAATTGAAGCGGAAGGTATTTGGGGAGCTCTGTTGGTTAACGTGTATTTTATTGCATCATTTGAAATTTGAATAAACCACCCAAACCCAATCATTGACAGCATTTTTGTAGCCACTCCCCTCTTTAGGTTGAGGTTGGGGCAGTCGCTTTTATGGCCAAATAATGTTTTTAGCCTTTTATGGTGCATAATTTTTCCAGACACACCTTGGGCCCCAGCTATTTATTTTCAATTTTCGACTATTTATGCAAATTAACTGTAAATATGCATAAAAGTTAAAAATGTCATCATTTTTAAATCTGCACACACATATATGAATAAAACAAAAAATATATATATATCAATCATGAGGCCCAACGCGAGAAACTATCAAGGCTCATTAGGCCCCAAAATCAAACCAACCAAGAAGGTAATACTCTGTTTGTAGCCTGATTTCTTAACCTTATTACTTAAAATGAGTATTTTAGTTTTTACAGATTGTAATATATTAATTTTGTTTATTTATAATTTTATAATTTTGTTGATTTACACAATTATAATTATAGGAAAATTATGTTTGTTCTATCCTTAACTATAAATTACCTTGATATCCTCAGGTATCATATAGCAAAATATTCTCTTTTTGTCTTGGAAATAGAGTATAATCGGGCTTTCCTACTGCGTCGCATCTTGACAGACAACCATGTCTGTGTGGCTGTCTGAGCTTTGTCTTATTTTTTTATGTTTCAATCAATGAAAAATGTAAATGAAAATCAAAACCTCCATCAATGTCACAGGGTTAACAGCTTGTCTTCGTATTAGCTCTGTTGGTCATTCAAGTATTTTTTACAATCTGGTAACACAATCCGTCTGTGTAATGAGCTAGCAAAAGAACACCGAAAACCGTCTTTCAGACAGTCACAGACTCTGTCCGAAAGTCTGCCTGCCTGCTTTCGCACAGAGGGAATGTCAGAATAAAAATTAAAATCAATCTTCAATGTTGTCCATATCCATCTCCCGCATTTCATTGACGGACTTGTTGTTTGGCCCAAGTTTTATTTGGTCGAACGGCATTCTATCAAATAACAATCCATCATTGTCGGAATAGAAACTACATAATAATATTGGGAAAATAAACAACACGCATAAAAAAAATCTGTTAAAACGAGAAAATCGTTTTCAAAAATATATTATGTTAGTTATAATTAAATATGATCTTTATATCTTTTCTCAGAAAATTCAATAAAATGTTGAGCTGTGTGTTGACTCTCAAAAGGGAGGTTTGCGCGTTTCACATTACAGTTGCCACTGTGCGTGGTGAATGTACCACATCGGTTATTGAGGATGTAAACGAGGTTGGGATTGAGACGAACTGGTTTATTTTTTTCATAATCGTTTTTTAATAAATTATGGCTGGTGTGTAATATGAGCGCCTGTCCGTACAAAGATCCATTTATTATTATGGGTATATATGTTACTTATATATTTTTCTTTGTCTTTTTGTAAAACGTTAGGATTACAATATTCAGTGCAACAGTTTCACGGCTAGTTGGCCTTATAAGTTAATAAAATGCGTAAAACTAATCTTATAAGGCACTGCAGTTCTAGGGATTTGCTTTGAGATACTTGTCATTTTAATTTTCGCGGCTTAATTTTGAAATTATGAGTGTTGAAAATAGCTATTTCGAAAAATTGGATAACAGCACCTTAACAACAAAAGAAACTATAAAATTCTACGAAAAACTGGTTAACATAACCAACGTTCATTAAAAACTCGAACTTTCGACATACCTCATGTGCCAACAAAATCAAAAACGGTTTTCCCATCAACTTTTCATGTTTCATATGACACCATTTTGAAGACTGTCAGACGCAAGTATCTAATAAATTGGAAATAAGCATTAAGTCAAGTGTGCCCGAGTATGAGACACCCTATAGCTAGTTCTCAAACCCCTAGACACATATGAAAAATAAAAAAGGATTTGAATTAAATTTAAACTTACATACCAAGTTTATTGTCTCCCACACAACTTGTAGTCACTAAAATCTAGACTGAAATCTTGATGTTACCCAAAATATACATGATACACTTTATGCGGTCTGTCAGCCTGTTACATTGATTTGCAGAGTTTTATAAACCCCTATTACCCATTTCAAATGGGTACAGGGTGTAAAAACGTTATATTGGTTTGTGAAATTACCTTACTTTGTTGTGGCGACTGCCGACTGCCTGATTCATCAGTTTGAGTGCCGACTCCCTTGACAATCCTTGCTCTTCGTGCTAAAACTCAATCAAAATTGTCGCCGATTGTCAATGGCAGCCACTATTAACAGTTGGTCTGTCAGTCTATGGGCTCCACTCTCCTTAACCCTTCAACTGGGCGCACCCGTGGCGTGCAATTAAGTTGCTCTTTGCTTTGTGGGTTTTTCCTTTTTGTGGGCACGCCTTGTCGCTTAGCTGTTACTCCGACTAGGAACCCAACCTCTGCCTCTGCCTCTGCAGCAATTTCATTTGCATTTGCAATTGCCAAAACGCATTGTCAGACGTGCAACATCGTTAGACGACATCGATGACGACCGCGAGTCGACGATATGGTAGCCACCACATTCATGTCTAAGTCTGGGACTTGGGGTCTGGGGCTCTGTGTCTGTCTGCGTCCTCTGCATACAATTGGAGCGCCAAAGTGTTGGTTAAATCTAATCAAAGTGTAGGTTAAATCTAATCAAAATGCGTCTTCGTTGATGTCGCATTTGTTGTTCAACTTGTAGTAGTAGTCGTTGAAGCTGTCGCCTTTTCACCAGCCGCTGCCGCCTTTTTTTCGCACCGCTGCCACCGCCATAATGAAGTGTGTGGAGCAGTTCCACTCTTCACTCGTAGGCTGATTGGACACCATTTCGGTATTTAAATTACCAGCAACAACAGCAATATCAGCAATAGCATCAAAAACAACAGCAACAACAGCAACTGGCAATGAACGGAGACAACAACAAGAGACAAGTTTTTCAAGTGCGAGTTGCATGCAACACCTTTTGACATGTTCGTTGCCTGTGTTACCGGTTTGGTCTGTCGTTCCTAATGCTCTACTAGATGAGGGTAGAACCAATTTTGTAGTTATTTCTTATCAGCCAAAAAATAACTTTTCTTTTCACTTTTTAACAGACTCCCTAATAATGGTGCAAAATATATACTATGCAACAATTCAAAAAAAAATTCGTGTATCGTGCTTATTATAGTCGCGTATATGTAAAATAGGTCGCTGATTCCGAAAATAACATTCAAAAAATATGTTGCCGGAACCGTTTTCGAGATAATCAATAAAAGCTAGATTTTCGAATTTTCAAGAAGGTAGCTTTGATAAAGTGCCAATAACTTCGAACATAAATAAATAAATTTGATATTAAAAGTGATACAAAAAACCAAAATTCTAGTTTTTTTACTGAGTGAATGAAGGAAATTCCATTATTCAAAGAGACTTAAAATTTTTTGTCTTTTTTATTCAAGTAGATTTTATGAGCGAGCCGGAGCTCATGTTTGATTAGGGCTAAGACTTGGCAAGTATAATGAATATTTCGCGACATTGTTTACAAAATTTTAGCAGATTAATTCAAGTAAATTCTCTCTATCTGTGATATTTCGGTACAATAGTTGACTTTTTGTATTTTTAATGAGAGGATTTGTTAGAGATTGAAAATATTAGAGCATAAATGATTCGTTATTAAAAAAAAAATTGTATTTTTTACTTTCGTAGTCTTTGTGCATAGCTCGTCGGTCTACGTGTGACTCTGTCTGTGTCTTGATATAAACTGTGTTGGGGCTTTTGCGGTTTGTACCCGTTAGACTGTGCCACTCTGTGGCTTTTGTCACACTCATCTTCGTTGTCACGTCAATTTCATTGGAATTGCATTTTGGCTGGCAGCAGACGGAACGCATGCGCAGTGTGGTATTTTTAGCCAAAACTGGTGTTGCTCCTTCACGCCCTAACTCTATCAATGCCAGGACAGACGACCAGTTTGTCAAGTTGTCGCAAGCGCAGTTTACAAATTTAATCAGCTTTAAGCAAAATCTTTAACCCGTTGCCCCTTCATCAATGCTTTTGGCTTTTGGCTTTTTCTGTGCTCCACTTGCTGGATACTTTGTTTGTAAGTAGTTTTTTTTTAAGTTCCTCGCCACACCCTGATAGCCCGGTCCGCACCACCTTTCGACCATTCCATTCATAACTATGCAGCTCCAGTTAGTTTTTCATTACGTATGCAAGACGTCGCTGTATTCTGGAGCCAGCTGCATGCTGCATGCCGCACAGTGTGGCAAATGCTGTTAAACATTTTCTTGTTTTCTTGTTTTTGTTGTGTAAAGTACGTGCTAGAAATTAATCATTTGCATTTGGTGCACTCTTACTTAACACCTCCAGGAAGCACTCATGTGTGGCGCTTATGCACCACTTTTGTTGTTGCTGTTCATATTTATTTATATCTGGCCTTTTTGGTGTAAAACGTTTTAGCATCTTCCAAGTATCTCACGTACACTCACGCTCTTAAATGCATCACATAAACAGGGCAACATTTACATTTACATAGTTAAACATATTAAGCATCACAAATGCATTTTGTATGTAACACACATATAGCTAGGCGCAAGTGAAATGCTTATGTAAACAATACCAACAACAGTAATAACAAACAGAGGGCTAAGTAAACAGGCAGGGAGAATAACAATCCAAGGAAGCTAAATTCCACTTCTTATTAATCGGTTGTTGTCCACTGTGCACATTGGGCCAGATAACCGATTTTTTGGCATATATTCAAAAATTTGTTGTCCACTTTGCGGGCTTACCAATTTTATACGGTTGAAGCAATGGTAAATCCAAATAATGTAAAAGAAAGAAAGAATTAATGTGTATTTTTAACTAATCGTTAAAATTTTAACTCCCTAGCTTCATTATTTTAATTTATGCCAAAAATCGATATTTTGGCCCACAGTGGCCTGGAGCAATGCCAAAGAGTTGTCAATTAAAGTCAACAGTATAAGAAGCGCTACAACAATAATGTTTATAACTCTATGGCAGCTTGGGTCGCTGTCTTATCAGCAACAACAGCAACAACAACAACACTAATATTAACAACAACATTGCCCGCATCGCATCCCATCGCATCGCATCGCATCGCATTGTATCGGAAGAATCTGAAAACAAACTGCTGAGAATCACATTTATTATGTTTAACAAACCCAAATGGCGTCAACGTTCCGACACCTTCAACTCAAAGTAGTATATGCCGGGCTTAAGATATAGATACAGTTACAGATGCAGATATGGATACACATGTGTGTGTGTGTATAGGTTTCTTTTTATGGCGTTTAGTCATCTTAGGTTTAAGCTACGGTGTGCAGCTTTAAGTTGTCACTACAAATTGGTTGTGGTTGTCATAGGCTTTGGCTTGGGGTAACTGCTTGATTAAGCGCTATAAATCTTCAGGGTCGCAACCAAAGTTTAAGATACATTTAACTAGACTAGAAAAGGGTCGTACCATATGCTTATAACAAACGAAATCTTTTCAGTGTTTTGTTTAACAAAATGCGTGCGAGATATTTGTGTATTCTAAACTGTCGAGGCTCGACAAGGGCAATGGCAACGCATTTGTATCTATATCTGTATTTGTATATATATCTGCATCTGTATCTGTATCTGTAGAGCACTGTTCTCCTTCCAACCTCGGCATCTGCTTTTATGCACATTTAACACTTTATATAATTTATTGTAATTTCGTTGTTGCTATTCACCCGTTGGGTTTTTGGGATAGGCAGCTGTTAACAAAACGGTTTCCACATAAAACTTACACCTTTCGAAAACGCTGCATTGCATTTGTAAGCTGTATTACTGCAGCTGATGAAGTATATGCATCTACAACGTATATATTGCTGCTTGTAGTCGTCAAACCCACTCAAAATTCAGATAATTTGTACCTTTTTACTGTAGTCAGCAGCAACAAGTTGCACAAGCAGAGTTAAATTAGATAAATTTTGATTATAAGTGATTTCTACGTGGGCTGATTGTGATTAGCCGTTCCAGAAATAGAACATTGGTATCACGATATCTTTATTTATTGTGAAATAACTGTCTACTAAGGACATTCTGCTAACACATAGTTCCAAAAATGAAATATATTCCTTAATAAATTTAAAGAGTTACTTTTATATAACATCTATACAAATGTTAATGCACATTCAAACAGAATTCACACGATCTGTTATTGGCAAAATACTCTGTTTGTGCCAAGGATAAATTTTTAATATTCCATAATTTCATAATTACGTTGTGCTAATGTTTAATTTAAGAACTCATTTGAGAGTTGTTATTTTACAGAAATTTTATAAAATATACTTTTGTCTTTGTTCTAATAATTATAATTTTTCAGCTTAATGCGTAAGACGCACATCAATATTTACTTTGATTGAAACTTGTTAATGAATCAGTTGCCAAATATTGCCGCAATCTTTAAACGTCATATAACAGTCTCATGTGTCAGCATTGTTGCAAGTCTGAGCTCTTTTTGGGATATTGCATCACCTTTCGTTAATTGACGTTTGTGGCATATATCGCCTGCCGCTTGGCGCAGTTCTCGATCTCTGTGGCAGCTACAACTCTGTTTACATTGCTGTGAGGCCGCAGCACGCATCAGCATCAACATCATCGGCTTTAGGCTTGAGGCTTACCTTTGTCATATTGTTTTTTTGTGTGTATTTTCCTTTTAGGCCTTTGTTGACGCTCTTTGCATGTCAACGGGCTTAAGCTGGGAGACACTCTGTAGCCTCAGTTGCAGTTCGAGTCGCATTCTTAGTCGCAACCTCCGCATCTGCCTAGACCATCGCTTCCTGTCCAGCCCTGCCTCCTTGCAAACTGTCTGCTTGTCAGTCTACCGCCTCGTTGTTCGCCTTTGTGTGCGATTTCAGTATCTTCATTGCCTTTTGCTTGCAAAACTCGTTTACATATTGTCATAATTTCTGCATTTGTACACACACAGACACAGACCCACACAACCAGACACAGCCACACATATACACACACACACACACCCAACACATCCACAAAGGCAGCCAGTTTTGTTTAAACATCTCAGCTCAGTTGAGTTCAGTTCAGCTTAGCGCTTGCCTTTTGTGCGGCTGCGGCTGCGTCGACGTTGTCGTTGACGTCTGCGTCGCCTAGTTGTTATTGCCACAGCAGCGTTGGCTGCCATTTGTGGCAAATGTAGCATGTTTTATTGTTATTTTGATTGCATTTATTGTATTTTTAAGTTGCATTGTTGTGCACTCCAAATCGCTCGCCTCGCTGCTATAAACGTTTGCATCATGTCCCTTATTTTGTATCCAGTATTTGATACTCTTTTTCTGAAAACAATTAGAAAAGTTTATTGGCCTTGAACTATTAAACTATCTATCAGTCCATAGTTGGTTAATATTGCGAGTATTATTATAAACATTCCAAAGATCTTAGAATATAAATGATTTTAAAGCAAAAACATTGATGTATCAATTACAATAATTATTTGACGGCCTTAAATAATATATAATTAACTTTAAAAACCGGAGTATACCCAACTACGGTACACCCTGTACCTAGTACAAGCATTTGAATTACTTGTATTGTCGTGTTGTGGCAGAGGTCGGTCTATCTTGCTAGTGTCCGATTTCTGAAACAGAAACTCTCGGGTTCGATTCATGGTGATCGCCGAAAAAAAGAAATAGAGCTTTGCCTGAAGATGAAGCGTGGTTGTATACTTATATGTTAAGCAATAAAAAAGTCATTTTATAGTCTATTATGAGGGCTGCTTTTCTTTTCTTTTTTTTTTGGCAAACATTCAATTTTACTGTTATTTCTCAACAACTTTCATTAAACTTAACAAACAATTATAACAAAAACAACTTAACAAAAAAAAAAAAATAACAAAATTAAGTCTGGTTAATAAAAAAAACAACACAACTTAAAAAAAACAAAATTAAGTCTGTTTAATGAAGGCTGCTTCTTGACAATAAAATATTAAAAAAAAAAACATATAAGTATTTTCTTTAATACGTTCTGTCTTATTATCCGATCGACATGAAGATAGCCAAATTAATTGTGCATGGTGAAAATCATATATACAAAATTGCGGCGCTGCAAATTGTTTTAATCGATTTGCGGGTGTGAGAAATGAACGTCATCATATGATATATACGAGGCTACATACCATAATTGATGTTTCTAGCTCTTATAGTCTTAGGGACTTGTGCGCTCATGCAGACGGATGGACAGACTGACGAACAGTAATAGAGCGACTTGCCTATTTCTGCGGATCAAAAATATATGTATTTACTTCATATTGTCAGATTTGCCTATTTCTGTCATACTTTTGCAGAGTGATTAGACCCTATTACCTAATTTTAGTGGGTGTAAAAAATATTAAAGAACCAAGATATATTGAATTTTGCACCTATCTGTGGAAGTACACTCTATATTAACATTCTGTATCAGCTAAAAAAGGATAACAAAAATATATATCACGGGCCGAGGAAAGCATATCCGGCCACATAAAGTAACGCCTATTTAACTCATTATTTCATAGTCATAAGCATTCTCGATTAGAATATTTTTACTTGTGTCATCATTTACCATTTAAACTATTACACCTCAAGTGTTATTCAAGTTTTTTCAGCTGGATGTTTCTTGTAGAGAGACATGGCAGCAAAAACCTTAAACGCTGCCCGCTGTCACAGTCGCAGTCGCAGCCAACGTCAACGCTCGCATCGCAGTCCATTTTGCTAACGTGCCGACTGCCGTCGTTGCATTTAGACGGTAATTTGCCATTTGCATTTCTCGTTGTTGATGGTCCATTAGCGCGTTCAGTTGAATAATATTGAGTACCTTTTGAGGGTTTTTGGTGGAACGCAATATTTCTGTGTATATGCGTGTGTAACAGACGAGGTGTGTATCTTGTCAGATTTCAACGCCAGTTTTTCCTGCCTGTCAGACCGGCAGCAACGCTTAGTTCAGATCATTAAATTTTCACGGGCTTTAGTTAAATATTAAAGCTCATTTGGCGTAATTATTCTCTGTTTGAAAACTGTTTTTGATAATTAAAATTATTACTTTTTAAATTAGAGTAATCAACTTCAGATGAATCTATATACCTAGAGTCTCCAATGAAGCTTTTACGAAGCTATCTGCTGACTTCCTTCGAATATCTAAATTTATATAGACTTTACTTGGATGAGACACGCGTTAAAGGGATCTTATACTTATATAAATATGTACGCACATATATTGCATATATGTATATATCAAACTTGCAACAGCTTTCAGCTGCAACTCTCTACGCGTTGGAAGGGGAACTCTGACTTATTTAGTCTTGGTAATTAGCAAGTTTTTCTAACTGTTAAAAGTTGGACATTGTTTGTTGATTAGTGCGAGTGCTGCGGGCAACAATGCCCGATTCTCTAATTAATGGTACTACAACTTCATTGCAAACAAACAATTTGGAACCGCCCACCTTGCCACGCCCTAGGGTGGGTTAACATGTGTGTTTCAGTATCGTTGATTCTGCAACTTGTTTCAACAAAGACAAAAAAGAATTTTTTTTTTTTGCCACCAATTAAGAACTGTGCAACGCGTAACCTTTTCAACATATTTTCCTTTTCAAAAACAAATTACAAAAATTGTTTGAAAAAATACATTGAATATAAGCGAAACTGAACAAACATAGAATTTGAACTCCAAAAAAAAACATATCCTCAAATATAAAGGAGTTTTAATTTTCAGTTGCAAAGTAAATTCTAAAAAAATATTATTTAGGTTGATTTTTTGAATTTTAGAAACTTAAATGATAGGCTTTCGATTAAAGTTACTTTGTTTTCGGGTTTCATTAAAATGTCACTCACATTATTGCATTGGTGTTAAGACAAACAATATTAATGAGAAAACAGTTGCGCTTAAAAATGTATCAATTTGTTCGTTTAATTCTTAGTCTTTTTCTTTAATCTGATAAGTATGGATTAGAAGAACTTGTTTCAAATTATGTACTGAGGAAAGAAATATGTTTCCATTTTTGGGCAATATTTTCTAATACTATGAATTGCTCTATCAATTATCTTAAATTGTTTCGTACTTATCCTGCCGTGTAGATCCAGAAATTGGTTAACGACGGGCGAGTTCCATTTAGATTTCTTATATCAAAAGCAAACTTAGCACAAGTTTCATTAAAATCTGACCTCTTTATCCATAGGAACAATCTGTCGAAAAGTGCTTGTATAAACTTTTTTGTTTTTCAAGTTGTCGAAATCAAACTCATCAGTTCGATGTAGAAACACGATTTGTACAATCTGACCACAATTTGAGTTAAAAAAATAACGAACAGTACGTTCAAGTGGCCGAACGACACCAAGCAAACGCCTGGACCAACCGGCCGAGGGGCGCAACGCATTACATGCAGTAGCAAAGATCGCGAAGAAAAACATAAAATTCTATATTCTACAATACAATTCCAGAAAATACTAAAAATATACTTAAAAGACCTAAACATTCGACAGATGAGAGCGTAGTAGCGTTTTAAGGGAGCGAATAGAAAGAGTATTAACTATAATATGAGAAAGATTATTATTGTTAACACAAATGACTCGGATAGGATTATGGATAGCATAGTTAGTACTACAGGTTTGAAGAGAAAGAGGAAGATAGTTTCTAGTAGTTCTAAACGGAACAGCAGAACTAATTTGACCTTTTAATTCGGAAGAATCAATTTCACCGTTAATTAAATTATGTAGGAAAATTACACCAAGCATGGTTCTACGATCAGAAAGAGAGGGAAGATTTTTTATATGCGAATATTAGTATTCCAGTTAAGACCCCTGAGAACGCAGAGCAGGAATTGTTTTTGTTCAGATTCTATTCTGTCCTGATGAACCTTATATTGGGGACACCATATACAAGGTCCATATTCAGGAATAGGACGAACAAGTGCGGTATACAGGGGTTTAGTAACATAGGGAT
Organism: Hirtodrosophila alboralis; assembly: GCA_035043045.1. Lineage (NCBI taxonomy): Eukaryota > Metazoa > Arthropoda > Insecta > Diptera > Drosophilidae > Hirtodrosophila > Hirtodrosophila alboralis. The sequence goes on along the minus strand of JAWNNH010000846.1, from coordinate 137,826 downwards.
CGTTAAATTTTTTTCCACCAGCGTTTTATGAAACCCAGGACTCAAAAGGCTCGATTAGCTATAGAATAAATATTCTTTTCAATCTTAAGCTTGGGAGGCAAAAGAATTCCCAAATCAGTAACCGACTCAATTTGATCAAGTGGCTTCATGTTGACCACATACCTATTTAAATAGGGTATACGCCTACTAAAAAGCATTATGTTACATTTACTACAATTCAGATTTAATAAATTTACTTTACACCAGGTTTGAAAACTGTCTAAATCGGTTGTAATCTGAGGCCAAAAAGGGAGTAAGTACCCGACAAGCTGAACATAATCGGCATAAATCAAAGCGTTAGTTCTGTTAGTAAGATTATTCGAAATCCATAAAATTAAGTTATTTGGAAATCCCAGAAGATGGAGTTTTCGCAATAAGAGAGAGTGATTACCGAAGTCAAAGGCTTAACTAAAACCAGTGTAAATGACATCTGTTTGCACTTTATTTTGAAAAGCATGTATAACAAAAGAAAGGAATTCCAATAGGTTAGTGGTAGTAGATCTATATTTCACAAAACCATGTTGGCTTGGTGAAATTATAGACTTACATAAATATTAGGTTAGGTTAGGTTGAGCCGGTAAACCATCGTGGTGGTTACACATAGACCGAAGCTGGTCCTTAGTGATGCCGGATACTGAAGATCTTAGGAAGCTTTGTAGTTCTCTAGTATTTGTATGCGCTTTGCAAAAGACAATAGCGCATTTGGAGAATGTTCGGCCGCTTCTTCCAATGATGCGAGCCAATACGTATTGAAGTATTTGAGCCTGTGTTGAGCGAGTGCTGGACAGCTGCAAATCAGGTGTTCCAGTGTTTCAGAAACTTCTGGCACCTTACATTTGCGGCAGCCTTCATCTGTTGTTATTCCTAGTTTTTTAGCATGTGCTGCTGCCAGGCAATGACCAGTTAGTACTCCTACCAGTAGTCTGCAGTCTCTTCTTGATAGCTGCAGTAGGAAGTGAGTGAGTTTTTCTTGACGCGTTTTGCACATAATTTTGGATATTCTGCAGCTAGGTGTGTTTTTCCACTTCCTATCAGCTGCAGCCAATGCGACTTTCTCTAGGTCGCTATATAGCGACTGTAAGGAGATATCTATAATCTCCGTATTTTCATGAGATAGCCCGACACCTTCTTTAGCCAGGCGGTCTGCCATTTCGTTTCCATCGACACCCCGGTGGCTGGGAACCCAATAGATGTGCACTGTTCTAGCAGTGCTTAGGTCATCTAATGCTTCCCTGCTTGCCAGAACATTTTTGGAACTAATGGCAGATGCCTGCAAAGATTTTATTGCCGCTTGGCTATCCACGAAAATATTAATGTGTTTGTGTGTTCGGTGGAGCTCTTGGGCTACCTCTGCAGCTTTCCGTATTGCAAAAACCTCTGCCTGGAATATGCTGCAGTAATCAGGCAGCTTGTATGGCAGCCTGAGTTCCGGCTCTGCACAGTACACTGCTGCTCCGACTCCCGAATCCATTTTTGAGCCGTCCGTGAATATGTGGACAGCCTGTTCATCTAGTCCCGAGCGCCAGTCGTCCGGTCCCATTAGCGTTGTTGTACTTTTGAAATTGGTCAAAGGAGTTACGTAGTCTGTGCTACTGTGCATCTCCCTGCCAATCGAGCAGTGTCCAAAGCCTTGGAGTGTCATTTTTCCAGTTGCACAGAGTCGTTGTGCTGTCTTCTGTGCAATGAGTTGTGCTTGAATGTCCAGGGGGTTGACGCACATTATTGTTTCTAGTGCTTTAGTTGGAGTGGACCTCAACGCCCCCGTGATGCAGACTAGTGCCTGCCGTTGGGTCCTCTCCATCAGCTTAAGGTATGTGGATTTCTCAGTGGCTTGCCACCATACCAGAACGCCGTAGAGAAGGATCGGTCGCACCACTGAAATATAGATCCAATGCATCAGTCGTGGTGAAAGGCCCCAAGTACTGCTCAGCATTTTTTGTGATGCATAGAGCGCGACTGTTGCTTTTTTCACCCTTTCTTCCACATTGGGTCTCCAAGTCAGTTTGCTGTCCAGAACCACTCCTAGATATTTGACATGTTTCTTTGGTGTGAGCGGAATACCATTCACCTTTGGCGGGTTCCACAGCGGTACCTTGTATCTCTTGGTGAAGAGAATGAGGTCCGTCTTGTCCGCGTTGATACTAAGTCCGGCTTCTGTGGCCCATCTTAGTATCATTTTTAATGTGTAGTCCATGATAGAGCTGAGAGTCGATGGACATTTGCCTGTGATAATTATGCTTATGTCATCAGCATATGCAGTTATCTTAGGGGCTCTCCTGTGAAATTTTTTCAATAGTCCGTCTACCACTAGATTCCATAGCAACGGTGATAGGACTCCGCCTTGCGGCGTGCCTCTATGCGCCGCCCTTGTTATGGATGTGGTTCCCCACTCCGCACTGACTCTTCTGCAGCTCAACAGATTGTGTATCCATGCGTCTACTGCAGAGTGGGATGCTGTTGCTCTTAGGCTTCGCATTATTATTTCCGTCGACACATTGTTGAATGCGCCAGAGATGTCAAGAAATACGCCCATTGCATATTCTTGGTGGTGGAGTGCTTTTTCAATGGTGGCTACCAGGGAATGTAGCGCTGTCTCCACTGATTTCCCTTTTGTATATGCATGCTGATTTGGCTCCATGATTATGCATGCATTCTTTTTAATGTGGAGCTCTAGAAGTTTTTCCAGTGTTTTCAGCAGAAAAGAGGTGAGGCTTATCGGTCTGTAATCTTTCGGCTGCACGTGACTACACTTGCCTGCTTTGGGCAAGAACACGACCCGTGCAGTTCTCCAGGTCACAGGAACGTAGCCATACCTTAGACATGCTTCAAACAGAGGATGTAGCCATGGGATAATCCGGGTTTTGGTCATCTGTAGCATGGCAGGAAATATTCCGTCCAATCCAGGGGATTTATAACCCGCGAACGAATCTATGGCCCACTGGATTTTCTTCGGGTCGACTATGTCTGAGGGTATATCTGTTTGCGTTGTTGTTCCGAATATGTCTGGTTCAGTAACTTCTGTGCAGCCAGGGAAGTGCGTATCCACAAGAGTGCATATCGCTTCCCTACTGCTTTCCGTCCATCTTCCATCATCTGTTTTCAGCTGACTCTGTATGGGTGGCTGTCTTGAGAGCAGCTTCCGGAGTCTCGCCGTTTCAGTGACCTTCTCTATGCCGGAGCAGAAGGTTCTCCAAGAGTCCCGTTTTGCTTTCCGAACTTCTTTCTTGAAGTCACGGAGTAGTATTTTGTATTCATTCCATATGATCTCTTCTTCCGCTTGTTTGGCGAGTTTGAAGAGATCTTGTACATCCTTCCTTTTTACGCTGAGCTCTGGAGTCCACCAGGGCGGTCTGGTTCTCCTTTTGCTCTTAGAAGGTCTGCATGATGCATGGTATGCACAGGTAAGGTGGTGTACGAGCGTTTTCAAGAACTGCTCTATATGCTCCTTTGATGTGATTGTTGGCACCGTTTGTAACTTCTCCTCCATCGTTTTACAGAATTTCTCCCAGTTTGTGTTCCGGGGATTTCTGAATACTGTTTGGGGAAGAGTATAATCGAATTGTACATTAAATTGGATGTACCTGTGGTCTGAGAAGGAAGGTCTCTCAAGGACCCTCCATTCCGTTACCATGGTACTGATCCCTGCTACGAGTGTTAAATCTAAGATATTAGATGAAGTAGGACCCATGTAAGTAGGCTCTTCACCAATATTTTCTATTCTTAAATTACAGCGTAGTATGAACGTTGGGAGAGACTCACCTCTATTATTGATGTCTGGACAGCCCCACACTGTGTGATGTGCGTTGGCGTCCGTTCCGACAACAAGGGGCTGCTTCTTAAGGCTTGCCTCCGCGACCAGTCTCTCAATTTGTTCGGGTGGTGCTTCCCTGTCGTGCGCCATGTAGCAGGATGCTACGAGTGTGGGCTCGTCCTTATTGCGCCACGACAGTAAGATCATCTGAGCTGTAATTAGACATTAAATAAGCATAGATGCCCTTCCTTACAAGGATGGCTGTCCTAGCCCTACTTACTGTCATTGCGTGGAACACGTTGTAATTAGCTGACTTAAGCCCAGAAACCTTGTTGCCCGCTGCCAACCAAGGCTCCTGAACTAAAGCCACATCGGCGAGCCCTTGCTCCAGGGCTAGAAGGAGCTCTGCCGATGCTAATTTGCTTTTATGTAGATTGAGCTGGAGTATCCTTAGCTGCATGGCTGTTGGATGTCTCCAGCTCCGATGGGACGACTACTATCGTCGTGTCGCCATCTTCATCCTCGTCGTCGGCGGCTAACACCATGGCTTCCAGGCCAAGGTCTTTCTCCACTTCGTCGATTTCCAATGTGTTGTCGTTCTTGTCTTCGGGGTGGCGTTTTTTGAGACGTAGGTACACGCTCCCTACGCCCCACGCCATCTTCCCATATCTGGTGTACAGCAGATCCTCGGCTGCCTTGCTAATTTGCAGGATCATGTGCTGGCCCTTCTTATCGGGCTTAGCCACATGTATCACTTGCCAATCAGCAGTCGGCACGTCTGGATTCTGCCATTTTAAAAGCTTTAAAGCCTGTTCCTTCGGTAGAACCCGTGGAAAGAGTACTTTTGCCTTCGGTACGGACGGAATCAGTGATCTGTCCACTACCTCTAGCTTGGCATCTTTCCACAGAGCGACCATGGCAGACACTGTCTCCGAGACCCACTTCAGGGTGAGATCATCGCGACAGCTAAGGATTTTGACACCGTTGAGCCAACCTGCACCATCAAATGTGGTGGGTGCGGCATCTGGTGTCTCCATCCGTTCGAACATCGCTTCCAGCAGCTTCGCCTCCACCATCTTCCACTGCTCTGGCGACATTTTGCCATTTGGGTCACTCCTGTCAATGAGCGCCACGACTAGATGTCGTTTGGCCACGTCACTGACAGACTCCTTGGACGGCTTTTTAATTGGGCGAGGCCGCTTGTTGACGGGCACATCCGCCTTAGTGGTCTCCTCGGAGCGCTGGCGTTTGGCGGCCAGTTGCTCCTCGACCTTGTTGGCAAAGTTGCCACATGAAGCCTGCATAGCAGACTTCGTGGCAAAGTGCTTGCGGCCCTCCTCGATCTTTGCGTCGGCCCACAGCAGCTTGCGCCTCTCCTCGGGGGTGAGGTCGCCGCCGCTGATGAGACGAGCTCTGATCTTCAGAGCAGCCTTATATTGGGCCTTGGCTCTCATACCCTCCTTTGTACGTTTGGGCCCGACCCTACGAGAAGTACTGGCACCCGCCTGAACTGGGGAGAGCAGAAGCTTGTTTTCGGCCTCTGATGTGATGCTTCCACCATGCGATTCACAATCCGTGTCTGAATCGACAACGGCATTGCCACGCCACAGCTTGGCATCGGGTTTCTTCGTTTGTTGTTGTTGTTGTTTGGCAGTAGCTTTACAACCACCATGGCCTGCTCCAACCATGGTAGAGGTGTGACTGCTGGCGACACGTAGAGAGGATTGCTCCTCCCCGTGCCCGCCGGTGGTAGCAGTCACGCTTGCCACCGACGTTTGGGCTGACATCCCAGCCCGAGTTGCGTCCATCCTGTCGACCTCCATTTTGATTGAGTTGATTCAGGGAATCACCCCTAGCGTTTTTTGCCTACCGCCAGGCCCCTCGAACAATGGCTCAGATCGCAGTAACTCCGGCCAGCCGAGGCTGTCAGAGAATACCGTATCGTTGCCTTAGCTAGACACTGCACTACCTTGGTTGTAGGCGCGCAAGTGACACTAGGTATTACCCGTTTACTCCGAGGTAAATACAGTGCCCATTGCCCAGCCGGCACCCGCGTGGAGGGTACAGTTCGAGGGCTTTCGCCAGCCTACATAAATATTAAAGTTGAGAAGTTATTAATTTCTCAAAAATCTTAGGAATAGCAGACAACTCAGCAATACCTCTATAGTTACTAATAAAAGATTGTTTCGAAAGGTTAGTGAAAGAACTCAATTCCACGGAAAGTCTAAATAAGTTAAACAAAGTTTTCCAAACACCATCAGCACAGTACGTGAGTACACACCCTGGCACTCCATTCCGACGCGGTGAAAATATAGACTTTATGGCCCTCAGATCACTTAATAGAGAGCTTTCCGTGATCAAAGGGCTAAAAATGCAATATGAAGTATTTACATGATAAGGATAAGGCAATATCTGTTCACAATCTTGAACACTATACGTTGATTGAAAAAAATTGGTAAATAGATCGGCAATTGCCTGATCTGAGTCTTCTGTACTTTTTTCAAAGAACACTGTTGATTGAAGTTTTGACGAACTAAGCTTCGCATTAACAAATGAGTAAAACCGTTTAGGATCCGTCCGAAACTGTTGCCCACAACTTCTAAGGTAATCGTTATAAAATTGTTAGTTCAGAACAGAGAAATTGGATCGAGAAATCAGATAGCGAGAGAGGTCCAGGAAAGAGCCAGTTTCCTTGAATTTCTTATACAATCTTGACTTTCTATTTTTTAGGTTTGTTAATTCCCGCGTAAGTAAAATAGCTTTATTAGAATACAATACATGGAATACAAGCAGGAACACATACGAGTATATCAAGTAAAGAATTTAAAGTAGATTAAAAAATCCCGATTGCACTAACCATGTCCCTGCACATGTAAAGCTGAGACCAGTCAGTCTGGAATAAAAGCTGTGAGAGTTTAGTAAAATTGGTTTTCCGAAATTGACGAACTCTCACTGTAGGTTTATTACATGGGCAAACCACACGTGGAGCTAAACCCATCAACACCTCAAAAATCGGATGATATTGATCTTCCTGTAATGATATTGCATCAAAATCAGCTTCAACAGCAATAAGTACACCACCACCACGACGATGATTGCGATCTTTTTTATAAATGGAATATTTGCTCGATAGAACTTCAGAATTAAGGATGTCGAGCTTTAACCACGTTTCAAAAAAGGCAACGACATCAAATTGAACGTATAGACTATTTAGGTAGATATATGTTAACATCCATTTTAGGCTTTCACATGATAAATGCGAACGAAAAGTGGATACTTTTATTATTTTCTCATTTGCCTGCTTGTTGATTGATATGGCAAAATTGTCTTAAGCCATGCAGAATTCGAGGAATTTATTCAACTTGGGCCTAATTGATTTCATGTTTTTATGTCTAGGCTTGTAGAACACTCAACAAATGGTGAGAATTTCCTTATACAAGGGGAATAGTTGCATTGCTGTTAAAAGAGCAAACGACGAGAACTGAAAGCCACCAAGTACACAAAAAGTTTTAACCAGAAAAAAGCCAAAAACAAATTGTTGACTGCTTTACAAAAATTGCGCGCTGCTTAAACTTGTTGGCAAAAAGAGGAGCTAACAAAAATATTTGCTGAACTGTACAGAAACAAAAAAAAAAAAAAACAACAACAACAAACCACGTGGCAGTCAAAAATTGAAAAGTAGTTAAATATTCGCGGTAACCTAAAAGGAGGCAACGTAGAAAGTAGAACTCCAGTTCTCTAAAAAAAACTATTTTTTTTTTATTGATTTGCTGTTCAATTCGGTTACAGCTCGTCGTTGGGGGTTTTTGCTATTGTTGTAGCCAAGAAGTGGCAGCCAAGCACAACAGCAACAACAAAAGAAACAGGACGTACCCATAAATAACAAAACACGTAGCTTACAACACCATACAAATCAAGGAAAAAACCCTATACATTTGTTGTAGTCGACGTTAAGAGGCCTTCAGTTTAAATCAATTGTGCAAATCAATTTATGAAAGATTGTTCAAATTGAGCTTATTACACTATGGATCAATTTTTTAAAAAAAATCTTGTATCCTGAATTTTTTAGAGTTAAATTATATGTAAAATGGGTCGCTGATTTCGAAAATAAAAAAAAAAATAGGTTGCCGGGACCGTTTTCAAGATAATCGAAAAAGCTTTATTTTCGACTTTTCAAAAAGGTAGCTTTGGTAAAGTGACAATAACTCCGAACATAGTTTATTTATATTCAAGGTGTTTATATTTTTGAAAAGGTTATAAGATAGCCTTCTAACCTTCCGTGCAATAATCAGATACTTTATTTAGAAGTTATTGAGAATTGGAATAAAAATATTGCCTAAAAACATGCCATTAAAAAAAAGCTATTTTTTTTTGATACTTTTTGATATAATTGGGTATCCAAAAACAATTTAAAGCGGACATTTCAGCATTTATTTCATAAAGATACAATAATAGGGCGTCAAAAAAGGTATCGTTAATTAAAATCCATAAATAAATGGCAAAGTCAAAGGCAACATACCCATCATATTTGCCCGTTTGTGACCAGGCGTAAGTCACTGCATGCATTTTACCTTCAGCTGTTCTTCTTCTTCCTCAGTATATAAAAGAAATCTCAATGCGAAAAAACGATATTTGGTACGCTGTGGTAAGTTCGGGTTAAGGGCTATAACTTGGCCACTTATTTACAGAAAGGCTTCAATTTATTCGAATTTTCCAGAGTTTTAAAAATATCATAATCTCCCCACATTTTTACACAAAAATGAAAAATTTCCACTGTTAAGTTAAGTTGTCGATTGACATTTAAAAAGTTTTTTTTTGTTTATTTTAAAGTTAGTAAACCTACAGATCCAAAGCATGATACAAAATTAGAATTTTTGAGAAAAAATTGCACAGAAAATAACTTTTTTTAAAATGGGCATATTTTTACGTAAAATTTCCATTTCAGTCCTTAATAACTTCTAAACAAATAATCAAATTTAAAAATCGTGTATGGCAGGTTGATAGGCTATTTTATTAAAAAATATAAACACTTTTAATATCATTAAACTATGTAAATCGAGATTAAGAAATTTAATAATTTTGTTTGCAGTTCTAATAAATTGACTTTTATTAGAACTTTGAGAAATCTTCTATGTTTGACATTTAAATCTTTGAAATTATCCTCTTAACTTTAAATACATTTTTCTAAAGTTATTTATTTCATAATCCAATATTTGGCATTGTCCATTTCGTAACTTGGCTTATAATAAAATTAATTTTCAATAATTTTCTCAGCAGAAAATTGGGATTTTTTATACAAATTCAGCTTATTTTTATTGTAGTAGTAGTAAATTGTTTCGTAATATATAGCTAACGAGTATATTTGTTAGCTCATAAGGTATGGCCTTAAATTTAAAATTCAACATTCATTTAAATCTTAAATACTTAGCCTTTCTCCTTTGGGATACGGGATAGTTAAACTAACTTCCGGAAGTAACAAAAATGGCAACTTGGCTGCCATTTTTATTTAGGCTACTTGTCGACGGAGCTGTTGGATGGAGACGACAGCTAACTGCTGTGCCTGCAGGTTTTATTTGAAATCTAACCAAAAAATTTTTGCTGCCCAGCAGTAGAAAGAGAAATTGGACAGCTATCGCAGATAGACAAACATAAAGTAAACAACAACAACGACAGTGTACATAACACAAATTGTTGAAAGAGCTACAGCCATGCCACACAGTAGGCCAATTCTATGGGCTACCGGAAAGTGGGTGGCGAGGGGTGGGAAGCTGTGTGTCTTTTTTTAATTAATTGCCAAAAAGCGAGACTGGCAAAAAACACGAGCTAAGGTTCAAACACTTGTGGCGAGCCTGCGTGGATGAGACACAGAGACGCTGGCAGACCGGAAGGAAGTCAGTAAGAATGTGAACAAAAGCCTGCACACTCAAACAAACACACACTCACACATATACCCATTAAAGGACTACCCTTTAGTACGGTCAGTATGAATTAGTCTAATTCACAAGTGAATTCATGAGTGAAGAATTAGTGAATCCGCATCGGTTTTTAGTGGTAGCCGATGAATTACTTCATTTTTCATTAGAGCATTCCGTATTGGGGGTATTTACCGCAAATGTCATTCCTTGGTTAAATTATTGGGTGGTCTAATATATCGTATAAGAGGTGGTGTTCTGTCTGAGGAATATTGGCTCAATTTCATATTAACAAATTTCAGCAAAATGAGAATAAAATAGTGTGATACCTAGTAGAAGACCTACGGTCGTTAGGAAGATAATTTTTCCAACCATTATGATTAATTTATTATAATTAAGTCGAGTTCGAGAAATAATAGGCGCATTTAAAAGATGCTTACCTGAGCAGGTTCCCGTCAGGTTATTCGACCTTGGGTAGACGTTTCGATTCGATCTGATGATAATAATAAGATTAGGAACGCCGAAGCTATATACTCTATTATTTATATTATAAGAAAATTTAGAATAAAGCATTTTTGAACCAATTATTCCTATAGTGGTCCGATCGGGCTGATTTTGACATACACACTACATACATTTAAAAAAAAAAAACGTTGCATAGAAACAAAAACGTTGCATAGAAACAGACAGACAGACGGACACGGCACATTGCATAAAACGACATAATTAGATACTGATATTTACAGTAGGTTAAAATTAACAATTGCATTTTGCGATCAATTCGCCCCTTCACCTGTTGCGAAACTTCAAATTAGTTCTAGTTCCTAAAAGTGAGGTCGTTACATAAAAATTTAATTTTTAATTAACACCTGATCTATAATCACAATTAATGACAACACCAAGTTAAAAAAGTCGCAGTGCTCCAAAATGCTCCAAAATTTTGAATTCCTTTCCAAAGTCAAAAATTTGTTTACAAAAATTTTGCATGAGACACTTTTTTAACTTACACAAAAACAAGGACAACATATTCAATTTCTACAAACTTTTTCACAAACGCTTAATCTTATTTAATTTTAATTAACTGAGGCTTACAAAAAATTCGCTCACTAAAAACCACAGTTGTTTTCTTAACAGTGCTAACTCTTGTTAACATTTCTGGTACGCAACATGATACTTAGATGTATTTCTTATATATAAACAAGAAATTTATGTTAATAAACATAAGTTGAAAATTTAAATTTAGGCCAGGAAATCGGTCATTGGACCCCATGGCTATATAGACTCAGCTCGCCGTCCTCTTCAAGAATATATATACTTTTTGGGATAGGAAGAGTTTCCTTCTATGCATTACACATTTCGAGACAAAACTATAATACCCTTTTGCAAAGGTATAGCAAAAAAAACCAGGGGTGCTTACCGATAAGCAGCTCAGTAATGTGCCGTATTGAAGGGTTACTGCGTGTGTGTGTTTGTATTGGCCTGCCTGTTTTGTAGCATACTTTTGTGCGCGCTGCTGTTTATGTGACTTGTAACTTGGTCCTTGGTCCTGGCATTGTCGTTGTAGTTGTTTTTACTGTTGCCGTTGTTGTTATTTTCTCACTTCCTTACTGATTGCCGGCAACATATTTTGCAAATTGTTGTCAAAGTGTTAAGGAAGTTGACTTGCCTTGCCCTTTTCTGGGACCTTTCAGGTCCTTCCTATGCAATGAACTAAGGTCGTCTTTTTGTGTGTATGCGAGTAGGTTTCTAATTGCAGGCACGGCAACAAGAACTGCCTCAAAGATGAATTGCTAATGGCTTTCCATTTTTTTTATACCCTTGCAAAAGGGTAATATAATATTGTCTCGAAATGTGTAACGCATAGAAGGAGACGTATCCGACCCCACAAAACATATATATTCTTGGTCAGGACGAAGAGTTTTCTCGATATAGCCATGTTCGTCTGTCTGTCTGTCCGTCTGTTTCTATGTAAAGTTATTGGCTTTATCTTTGAGCTATCTTAATGAAACTTGACACAGTTGAAGCTTGATAATGTATGTAGTTAGCTTGTAGCTCCCATAGGAACAATCGGTCGAAAATTTTTCGTATGAAAAGCTTCTCTTTTTTCTTTTAAATATCAAATCCAAACTTGGCATATCGATGTTGAATTATGATTTGTACAAACTGACCAAGTTTGAACAAAATCGGACCACTATCTTATAGCTCCTATAGAAACACTCGAAAAGTTTGAAAAACATTGTTTTTAAGATATCAAAACCAAAGTTGGCCTTTAAAATTTTCTTAGAAGACTATTACAAGGGTATATAGCTTCGGCGTGCCGAAGATAGCCGTTTCTTTCTTGTTTTTTTCTTTTTTTGAGTGTTTGCACAACAAAACTAATAATAATCATGAGACGGGTGAGTTCATATCGGATCCGATAGAGGGTTTCAAGTACCAGCCAGGCAGCTCAGAAAGATGCATGATAGGCTACTTTGAATGATGGGCGCCCAATGAATGTAAAAGAAGATTGAGGGCAGCATCTGAAGTTGAAGATGACGATGACAATGAAGATGAAGATGAATTTGAGCGGCGACGTTGTGTGAAAGTTTTCAATTTCAATTGTGTATACAATTTCAGATCGAGGCAACATTTCGGAGCTGTCGACCAGAGTTGTTGAGGAAACTCAATTAGTTGCAAATGCGGCGGCACTTGGCTAAGGCAGAAGGACAGAGAGACGGACCAAGAGTCAGACAATGACAACAAATATTTTCAATTAGCGAAAGGTAGTCAACTGACTTAGTCAAGAGCAGCAACTGAAACTGCAAAGACATTTGCTCAGTTGCGGCCATGGACATGCAATTAACACCATCACGTGACCTGCAACCCAAGCAACGTCTAGTAGCATGACAAATGAGGCAAATGCAGCAACGACTGTGCCTCGGGCTACGCCCTCTTGGCCCAATCACGGACTCAGACAATTGACTTTTGGGCTGCCGTCAATGGCATCATTATTTTAGCCTGCCCAAAATCCGGAATTCGGATTGAAAGCGACTTTGGTTTTGTGGTTTGCATGGCTGTGCGCGTTTCGTTTGCGGCCAACCAAATGAAAATAATAAGAATGTAATTAACGCCCAAGTCATAGAACCAAGGTGACCCCAAATATTTATTATTTTTATTTCTGGCTCATTTCTTATACAATTAAGTGGCCCCGCTAAGTTCCTGCCCTTTGGCAAAAGGTGAAACTTTGCTCAATCTTGGCCATGCCTGTCATGAATCTCATTGAGAGGCATCTCTTTTTGTTGTGCTTTTCTGGCTGCTTATCTGATTATGCGGCCTGATACGCAACCCTAGGATGAACCCTGACCCTGTCGTGGATGACACGTCAATGGCAACTCCGGAGAGAGCTCGAAAGTTTAATTACAATTCGCCGTAATCAGGATTTGTTTGTATTTTTTCGTATCTCTATGTGTTTGTGTACATAAAAATAACTTAAGCGCTACGAATTACGTTCGTGAAATTCCAAAAGAAATTAAATCAATATTTTTTTATGATGTATGTGACTTTAGAATACTCTGCCTAATTATTAATTAAAGGTCAAAACTGGAAGGAAATTGGTTGGCAGCAAATAATTGAACATATGCCGTGTTTGAAGCTTTAAAGCTATGAGAAAATTGAGAGAAAAACAAAACGAAAATTGTATTTTTCTTTTTGGATATATTAGTTTTCGGTTACGAAAGACTCTAAGATTTAAGTTGAAATTTGAATTAATCGCTGCTAAATCAGATGTTTCTCCCACTGTGCACTGAATACATAAGATCTCGCTTACAACACCAAAATACCAGAATAATACCAATATTCTTAAATAGACAGATTCATTTTTACTTAGAAGGAACAATATTTACAAAAACTTAAAAAGTATTAATACTTTTTGATTTAAAATTTTTTTTATGTTTGTAAACAGCTTTTGGGTAAGGGTATTCCCAAAACAGCAGAAAGCACGTTCAAATTATTTTGCAACACCCAAAAAAAAAAAAAAACACAAAATATTCTGTGCCCTTGGTTGGTCAGATACCTTTGTGGTAGTGGGTCGTGTTCGGTCTGAGGAAAGCTGGACGTGGGACGGTTGTTGCACCCCCAGCGGCTTCTATAGAAAAAGTTGATGAACAACAAGACAATGAACTATGTTTAACTTATAGCCACAGTTAACAGACTAAAAGAGGGGCAACTTACCGACAAATTTTCCTGCCAGCGTATAGCGGAGGTGTAAGTACGTTTTGGTTGCATGCTCCAGACTGCTGTATACTTTGTTCTTCAGTAGTGTTTAATGCCTTGTCAATTTTAATATTGGGCATGGTAAAATAAGTCTTAATACTGCATCTAATGTAGTTATATATATATATATGTATATATATGTATATATATATATATATGTCAATTTACATGTAATGAATAGTTTTATTGTTCAAGTGGCAACACCCATCAGTAAAGTGGCAAGGGCAGAGTACGTGAGGCAGTTGAGAGAGCGGAGTTATGTTTGGAGTTTGGTCAGTCGAGGCCTCACTCATTGAGATTCGTCAATTTGTTTCTAGTTGGAAAGTCTTCAAGCTACCCATTTGGCACAATATCAATTATTATATACTCTCTATCTTAATTTGGTTGGATAAGCTTTTAGAGAGTCGAATTATTGTGTTGATACCAGAAAATGGTTAAGGAAAAAGACTATAGCTGCTCGAACGTCAAATAAATTTCTTCAAAGTGTCGGCTTCATAATTATAAATCTATGTTGCTACTTTAAGGCCTTTACTACCCTTTTACTTAACCTTTATATCATAAATTTTAAATTTATATTATATCTTATACTAATATTTATATCATTATGTCTTAATTAATGGGACTGCTTGTCATTCAAGTAAATAATAAATAAATAATAAGGAACAAATTGGACTAACCCTATATACTCTTTTTAAGCCCTAGGATATAGAGTATAAGATGAGTCTGTTTGGCGCTCAGGGGAGCAAAATAAAAAGAAATCGAAAATAATGATACTGAGCAGCTAATAGTCAAGAGGGCAACTGACCGCGTGGAGACTCCCGGTGGCAGCTGTGTGGCACAAGATAAGAGCGCTGCATAGAGCACTTGGCCATTGGCGATACATTGAAGCCAAAGCTACTTGGGTTGCACTTAAGCCACACAAAACTGCCAGCAGTGAAAGGTGAGGCAGACAATGGAGGGGCAACACCGTAGAGAGGGAGAGAGATAAATGAAAATATAAATTGATTAATGGATGCAAATGATTGAGCAACAGCAAAAAGAATGAAATCAAACGAACCTGAAAGGAGAGCGGTGGTTGAAGGCGTAGTCTGTCAAAGCGAACATCAAAGATTTAGGGGGTCTTAAGGTGCATCACGTTGCGCCGCCATATGGCGGCAAAGCCCGAGGAGGTGCGTTGCAGAGAAGATGCTGACCCCAAAAGAGATTGCGAGTATAATTTCCAATCAATTGAATAAGCCGCACACAGACAGTTAAACGCTTTTTATTGCACACTAAAAATGATCCACAATGGTGGCGGAGGCAACGGTTTCGGCTCGGCAGTCTATCCGGCAATCTGTCTGTTGCTTTGTCCGCGTGCCCAGCTATATTGCTGACCTGCGCGCTCGTGGTTGCAATTGTTTTGTTTGCTTTAATGTCTGCACCGCAAAATAAAATAAAAAAAAAACCAGCAGATGCAAGATGTGGAATTGTTGCCCAAGAACAACAAACCAGCGACGATGCGACGTTGAAGATTGTTTGTGGATTTTATTGAGGCTGTGGCTGCCGCCAATGACGTTGATGAATTTCTATTTACTTTGTTTAATTTCTGTTTTTATTTGCCATTTGCCTTGGCTTGCCACTCAATGTGGTCGTCGTTGCTGCGTCAGATCCCGCTCCACCCACAACCTACGACGTCCCCGTTTCACGCGTCCACCTACCATCTCTCCCATCTGGTTTATTCTTCATTGAAACTGCGTGCAATTAGCGCAAAGTGCTTCGTAGCACTCTTTATGAGTGCGGGGTCTGTGTCGATTTTTAGCCTCAATTACCGTTCGCCTGTTGCCCGTTTAATTGATTTTGACGCCGGTTGCAGCCTGTCCCCCATCCCCAATCTATATCCCACCTAATAGATGCCACTCCCCGTGGCCGCGACGGCTGCAATTAGTCTGCTGTCTGATGTGCGTGACGCTGCTGCATTTTCCCAAGTGTGCAAAGTATCAAGCTCGGTCACTCGGAAATAAGTCCTGCAGCTTCTCATAGCCCGACCCTGAGCCAGCTCTATGAACTTCTGCTGTTTGTTTATACCCTTTCAGAGGGTAATTTAATTTTGTCGTGAAATGCAAAAGAGATTACGATTTCATTAAGGATAAACACTCGAGTCGAGCTACGTCTATGTTTTTGAAATAAATTACATGAAATTTCGTGCAACGCAGCAAGTATTTTAAAAAACTATTGGATTCGAAGAATATATCATAGTTGTCAGAGAAATGCACGATTTAAAATTTAGTTATTGTCTAAAATATTAAATGGCCTTTTTCAAACAAACTTAACAATAATAATTTTTTTCAAGCTTCATATAAATATTCAAAGTATACACATAAATTGAAACAAAGTATTCAGATAAAATGAAAAGAGAAAAAGAGATTATCTTAAAAAACTTACTTTGTTTTTTTTTTTTTTAACCAAAAATTGTTTTGTGGTTTCTGTATAACAATTGCGAGTCTTGTTTATTTCCCTAATAGATGTCATTGAGGCTGACGTCGTGGCCCGCCGTTGCATCAGCGTGGCTTAGCTCTGGTTTAGCTCTCTCTATACAACTTTAGCTAGGTACACTCCTTTCGGTGTAAGGTTAAAGTTACTTCCATGATTAATCATAAGTGGAAAGTCAATAGTCAAGCGGCTACTACTTATTTGGTGACCCGCATCAAAACTGGGAAAAATTTCATGAACGTTTCTTTAAGGGTATTCAATCTTCGGCAATTGAAAATGACAGATTTTCTATCTTGTTTCATGTTAATTTTCTGTTGCAGTGTTTGTCCTCTGATTAACAACTGTCAACTGTTTTTTGCTGTGCTCCGGCCTCTACTATTTAACTTTTCTGCTCTGATTTGTTCGGACAAAATGAAAATATTAATTATTCACAAATTTGAGAATTTGGTAACTTTTAATAAATTTTCCTATTTTCCTCTAATGGCCTCAGCAGCCAGCACACCATTTCAAATTGAATGTCTGAATTCAGTTTTCCTATTCAAATAAAACTAAGAAATATAAAAGCTAAACAAATTGAATTTATCAGCTACAAAATACAACAAATTTCATGTCGTGCTGAATTTTGGGGAAGAAAAAATATGTACAAACTTGCAAGAACAGTTTGTTTTTAATAGACTAAAATTGAATACCTTATTTTAACAGCTATGGCCGATATTTTATGTATCCAAAGATTGTATCGACTTTATAAAAATCTGAAAGTGCAGTCATCACATAAAATACACGTATAAAAAATGTAAAAAATGATTGTTTCATTTGCGTTAGACAATATGTGACAATTTAATTATGCAAGTTTACAAAATCTAAAATATTTAGGCAAAGATAATAATAAGTTATTTTCTTTCTTTTTAGAAAAGTATTATAACTCTCTAACAGTTAATTTTATCTTTATATTTATACTGGAATGCAAATTTTAGCTTTTAATTGAAGTTTTCTTTAAAACGAAACACAATTTCATTAAAAGAACAAAAAGTTTTTCCTAAGTGCACATTTCCTATTTATATTCTCGACTTTGTTTTCTGCTCGAATGTCTTCTTACAGTTGAATAAACAAATAACAAGTATGCAGGCGCCCATTTAGCCAAGTGGTAAATCAAAATGCAACAAAGCAAGAAATTATATGATCCACATAAGATGCACTAAACGGGCTAATAACTTTTCTCGCCATTGCAAATTTCTTTTAGAAACCGAAAATTATGGCCAACCCAGGAGTGGCAATGTTTTTTGTTCCTAAGTTCTCAACTGTGGTATACCCTGTTCATATTTTACCAGTAAATCATCATGTAATCCTCATTGCACATTCTTTGACTCTAGCTAGAAACGCGTAAAAGATGTAAATTTTATTTAAAACCACAGTAGAAGCCCAATATACTCGTTTTCTTGTTTGGGAACAGAGCATACACAGAAATCTGCACAAGAAAAGAAAAATATTTAAGGCGAGCGTTGAAAACAATGGCCTGTCCATGAATGACTAATAACTTGAGGCGTTGATCATGTTGTGGGCCAAACTTTAAACACGAGCCACATGCCGCTGCAATAGCAACTGCAACAAAATGTTGCAGGCAGTCCAGCTGCCTATAAGTAGTTGAATAGTAGTTGAATAGCAAGTGGAATTAATTTAAAGCATGAGGCGCAGCAATGGCGCCACTTTTAGGACCCAGTCACATAGTGAGTATCTGAAAGATAAATCAAAAGCAATCAAATTAAATGCAGCACAAACAAAACTAAAGGCAGCGATGGGGAAACTGCTCAAGTGACCGACGTTTCCACTTTGCCAGCAACAAAAACTCAGAGTGGCAACAACTGCTGGTGCACTTTAAGAGTAGCAGCAGCAATTGAGGAACTTTTTAATATTGGCGAGCTCTTTGGCTCGGAACAGCAGCAGCAACAGCAATAGCAAAAACATCATCAGCAAAAATAACAGTTGCTGGATTCCTTCTAACAGCAGCAGCAATAGCAAATACAAAACTACAGCAACAATAACAGCAGAAACAACAACAGCAGAATAGTAACAAAAGGAAATAACAGAAATAGCAACAGTAAAAACAGCAGCATCAACAGCTACAACACCAGTAGTAGCAACAACAACAATGAGCCACAGCGACAACAGCAAAGGCATTAGCAACAAAAGTACTAACATCAATGGCAAGAACAACATAAATATCAGCAGCATTAGCAACAGCAACCATAGCAGTAACATCAACAACATCAGTAGCACCAACAGCATTACTAACAGCACTGTTAGGAACATTACAGTAGTAACGAAAGCAACATGAGAAATGGCAACAGTAGCAACATCAACAGCAGCAACATTAACAGCAGCAACAGTCATATCAAGAGCTGTAACAACAATAACAGCAACAACTGCTGCAATTGCTGCAGCAACAACAACCATATTGAACTTGCTTGTGGCACAGCCTGTTGCTTGTCTTTGGCTCAGCGTGGCACAAGTTTGTTTTTGTAGTTGCAGGCGCAGCGGAAGCACGAAAATAATAACAACAAGACTTAAAAGCAGGGCGCATAAATTTATCAGGCAGGTAACCAAAGCATCAACAACAACAACAAAAAACAACAACAGCAAACAAACTAGAATTTCTCTGCACACAGCAAAAAATAAAAAAGTGGGCTAAAAATTATAATTTGTTGCTGCTGCAATGCCAAAAGTTTCTGCTAATTCTAGTCCATAATCTGTGTTGGCTGGAGAGTTACCTGCTCCTTATGTGCTCGTGTCCCCCTTCCTCCCTTCACTGTTGTAATGGCGCTGTTTTTTCGTGCATTTTTTTAATGTTACTTTACGTATTTGTTTTGATTTGAAGATTTTTTTTTTATTTTGCTTCTTAATGATGATGAAGCGCAGCGTGTTGAAAGGCAAATAAACAGCCGCAGCTGCTGCAGATGCAGTAGCAACAGCAGCAGCAACAACACACATACACTCCACACACACAGTCACACACACACTTTAATTAAGCAAACACACACAAATTGCTCAACGTTGCGGCTAAAAAATGCATTAAAACTAATTTTTTTCTTTACCTGAATTTATTATTAACAAAGGGTATGCAAAATACGTTTTTACACTCTGTACCCTGTATAAATAGGTAAAAGGGGGTAATTAAACTGTAAAAAATTATGTAACAGGCGGAAGAAGGTATTTTCAGCCCTATTAAGCAAATCGATAAATACTATTTGTTTAAGTTATCGTTTTGATTTTTGACATTTGAAATTCTTAAGTTCATCTTAATGTGTATATCATATAATTAATGATAAACACCAAAGTTATTCAACAAAGTATTTATACATATATTTGCCGACTGTTTGTAAATAGTCGACTATATAGCTCTTACTTGTACTTCATTATTTTGAGAAAGATGTTCCTTACCTTTTTTTTGTTAGGTTCCCATAAAATCTTAAGTTCATTTTAAGTATTTCACGTTAGTTCAAACTAATTAATTGAATGTTCATATTAGAATATAGAAACTTTAAAAATAATTAATTCGGCTAGTTATGTATTTCACTATCATGAAACTGAAATAATTTGTAAATCTGCCAATAGTTATGTTAAGTGAATATTAATATATTATATCTGCAGAAGCGTATAGTTTAATTCAATAAAATTATTAACAGATCTCTTGAAGCTGCACCCTGGGTATTTTATAGTCGTTTGCATGACTTTTTAATTTCTTTGTTCGCGTTGCTCCAATGACCAAAAACAGCATCCGAAAAACGCGTCGCCATCAACTTTGACTTTGTCAATCCTGCAGTGAGTCAAGCGGCAAGCTAAAAGAAAAGTATGCAGCATGCGGCATGTGGCAGGCAGATAATAGAAATGGCTGACTGCCTTAAAGCAAACAAAACGCACGCGCGTCAAGCGCAGACATTTAATTTGCATAAAAAGTTTGCCATCTCATGACTACCCCTAGCTAAGTAGTAGCTACATCTATGGGGTAAGTAGGCGACAGACCCAAGTTCCCAGAAGCTACAGAAGAGGAAGAAGAAGAAATTTAGGCCAGGTTTGTGGGTGGGCTGATTGTTTGGTAGCCAGTGACCCGCGACGGTGGCAAAACGGCGGCGGCAAATAGACAAAATTAGCATAATGTTAATTTTAATTTGAAATTTGGCCACTCAAAGTTGGCCTGGAACATTTTTACAACGTGTTGATGCGGCACATTGAGTTTTCACTGAAATTAGAATTTAGCGCCAGGAAAATGAAAAAAAAGTTTAACGAAATAACTTATTACTACTTACTACGAAAATACATAAATTGTTTATGAATTATTAATTGAATAAACAAGAGTTAACTAAAGTCGCACTTTGAAAGAATATCATAAATATTAATCTTATGTTTTAGATGAGCTAATGCTTGTGTTCATGATTCATTTTGGTTATGAATTTGGTGAATAAAATGTGTAAGAAATATAGTAAAATTGTAATTTCTTGTAAACATGTTCTTCTCAGATTAAATGAGGAAATCTTTTTGAAAAATTCAGTCACATTTCGACTAAGCCATAATTTTAATTTTGCAGTTCTAAGAGCTCTGTTGAATTTGCAAATTGAAGAAGTTTTGGAATGTTTATCATAAACATCATTTTATTTAGAACTCATTATTCTGTTCTGTTAAATATTTGCTTATAATACAAGGATACAAGCTAAGTCTGTTTAAAAGTGCACATGCAGGTCACAGCAGTGACCAGCGGCTAAAATAGTTTGCTGATGCATTTTATTTTTATTTTTTTGTGCTTTTACCAAGTTTTTTATGTTCTATCTATGCAGATTGCAGGCATTGTCATAATGCGACTTGGACTTGGGGTCATGACACAAGCACAGACTCTGGCCTGGTATTCAGATTTATGTGAGCTGTTCGTGGCATGTTCTGGCACAAAGTGCATAATTGGTAATGTGGCAGCAGATTTATGCAGCTGCTGCATGCCTCTGCTGACCTGTCTCTGATATCTGCTCATAATTAGCACATTGCCACTTGTGTCTAATTAGCCCGTTAGACACGTCATGCAGGCAGTCACTCAGTCAGTCAGCAATTTTGGGTTCCATGTATGTGTTCACAATCGTGTTTGGACCCACGCACTGGATGCCAATAAATATTAGATTTCATGTTCGTTTTCTATTGCACTCGATTCGGTTGAAGTTGGGCATGAGCATCGCAGAAAACCTTTTGACTGCCCCGGGGCAATGTTCAACTGGCAATTCATGCTGTCTAAATTTGTATTTATTAGACAGGGCGCCACGGGGCGTATGTGTAATATGCTATTATAAGCATACCAGGCAAAATGGACGCACAACATGACAGACTGCGGCTGCGGCTTGCCTGTGGCTGCATCTAACCATTACTCTGTGTATCCACTCGAAACTCACTCCAGTAGATTGTGGGGTGCAGCATTCAGGGGGGAATTTACGCTGGGATTAGACACTTGACTTGACTGAGGATCCTTGGCTAGCAAACGGTTCCATTGAACTCCACAGCAAAGCACATTATCATATCTTACATAGCACAGCATTGCGTTAAACTGTTTTGGAACCTCAGCTGAAACTCGCGTTGGCTGCTTTGCAAGAATCCAATAAAAAGCTGGAGCTCAGCAATAACAATAGACAAGTCGAGCGTTCTACATATAAAAATAAAAAAGCGCAACGCGACTGGGAAAAAAAGCTAAAATAATAGAAAGCAGTTGTTGCCGCGTCTGCTGCATATTTTGGCCCTTAGACAAATAAACTTTGCATACGGGCAGCGAGTGTTCCTCTCTCTGTGTAAGTGTGTATGCGTGTGTGTGCGTGTGTGTGTGTGCGTGTTTTATGTATTTATCATGGCACTGGCACTCAATTTATTTACAAAGCGGGACTTTCAGTCACTGCTCCATAGTGCTCCATAACATTGCAACGCAGCAGCTCAACAAACCCAAGTTAAATTATTCAAGCATAGAGTATTCGACTTAAAAATACTCTAAATAGAGATTAAATATTACATTTGTAAGTTTCTTTTTTTATTTGTGTTTTTTAGAAAATTAATCAATTGGCAGATTTTAGTAAAATTATTAATATATTGCAAGTTAAAGATAATTTTATTTAAGGACACCCAAGAAAAGTGAGTTAATTTACTGTCTATCAAAAATATCAATATTTTTCTATTATTTACAAGTAAGATACATATTTTGGCTCTTGGCATTCTTATGAACTTGACTTAATATGAGGTAAAAATTGTAATATTCAATTAAAATCGATTGATTAATATTTCAATTAATTCCAAGATCAATGATTCAAATAAATTACTTGAACATTCTTACTAAGAAATTCTTGGTTTCAATGAAATGATTTTTCAATGATTTTTATGACTTTGACCTTACCTTTATTTTATTCTTTAATGCCAAGACATACATATATTGTACCAGATAGCCAGCGGATTTTTATTTGCGTTTGAGTTGCATTCAATTGTCCTCATTGCCTTTTTTTTCCCACTTTTTTCTAGCCATATCAGCATCGTTGTCCGACTTATGTGATTGTTGCTGCACTTGCTGCCACTGCAGCTGCTGTACAATCGATGTTGTAGCTACAATATATTATTTATGTCCTAAGAATAGCCAGAGACGCTCAGTCGATGAACAAATAACATGTCAAGTTTCATTATATTGTAGTTCGCCCACAACTTAAACAACCCTTTTTCGATTTTGCTGCTGGCCAGTTAAACTTACTTTATACTAATGTGACCCCTGCAGCAGCAACATCATCATTTTTAACAGACAATCTGAGCCCGCCGGCATTGCCCGGACAATTCAGCCAATCGCCATCTCCAACACTTGCAACAACTGTCCCACTGATGTCTACATAAGTCCCTGTCCTTATTACAACTTGCTATCTCTGTCTCCCTCTCAACGAGGATTTGTGTATGTTGCATGTATGTGTTAAAATGGCTGGCAATTTGGAATTTATGGCAGCTACATGATTTGTATGATATGAACGTAAGCAGTTTGCCTCACGTATAGAGTGAGGCCAGACAAAGAGTTGGGGCTGCAAGTAGAACTGGATGTGGATGCAACCGCCGCAGGCATTGGCGCATTTGTCTAGTCGAGCTACATGGCTGATCATTTAATTGTAAATCGCGTCTGCAATTGAGCCCGGAGGAAACGACAGCAACCAAAAGAACAAAAAAGCTTTTTATTCTTTAGTCGCTGCTCATTTGAATTTTGTGCTTCAGCTAAAATTGGTTAATTTAATTCTTATGTTGGTGTGTTGGTTGCCTGAAATTTGCTCATTTAATTGCAGACGGCTGACGGGTGGCAGACAGGATAACGCAGGACACAAGACACAGTACATAGTCTGCACTGTTGGGCATGGCCTTTACTCATCCGGCCATCAGCTGTTTTCTGATGTTGCTGCTGTTGTTGTTGTTTTGCCATCGCATTATGCGAGCAAGCATAAAACTTTCAATTATTTAAATTATACCACATGAACAATGCCACAAGAGCGCTTGCCGCACATATGCCACCAGCAACAGCAACAAGAACAGCAACAACATCAGCAGTAGCAATAGCAACAGCTGCAGGTTGCCGTCTGGTTGCTTGTTCGCAACGTTGTCGCTCTTTTTGTTGTTGTTGTCGTCTGACATGTTACAAAATTGCCGCAAGTTTAACGCATGTCGACACAGGCAGCCTTTCTATACTATATACCATAGCATACTCTATATCCATTCCTTCCCCCATACTTGTACAGCTGCCCAGCTACCCACATAATTCATTCATATCATCAGGCAAGCCATCGTCGGGAGAGCGACAGACAGGACGGGCATCGGGATAGACACTGGGGAGATGAGTGATGGCTCCGAATATCGCGCATATCGACATCATTGTCGTCATTGTGTAAGTGTCATTTCATCTCATCCATGGCACGTTGCCGATGCTGCCCAAATGACATCAACTTCACCCCCATCTCCCTTGGTTCCCTTAACTCTGCAATATTGCACATACGCCGCGTATTACGCGTTGTAGCGGCTGCAAAGCCTGTGAAGTGTGAAGTAGTTTCTGCGTGTGTGTGATCTCTGGTGGCTGAAAAGCGCAAGGCTGCTTAGTTTTTATATCGAATATGCAATCTATTGCACTATAAAATGACTATACAACTGCATTCAAACATTCAAGTTAAAATACATCGTGATTGCTGTCATTGTGAAGATACAGTTTGTCAGAATCCGGAGATTAACTTACTATTTATGGGATTGGGCTTAAAAAAATTGTATAAGTGTATGATTTTCATAGTTTGCACGTTTCTGTCAATTGTTTAACATTTGTTTCTATCATTTGCATACCAACTCATTCATATAAACATTATTGTAGCTTATAAGCAAATTCTATTCGCAAGTTTATATACACTTGCAGAAGTGTATTATAAGTATTTAACGAAATGTGAATGTCATAAGTGGAGATATCTACAATCAATACGACAAGTTAAGTCAATATAGCTGTCTGTCTGTTGATATTCACTAAGATATCTGGATAAATTTTGCATGCAATATATATCTCAGACTCAGTTGGATTGGACTAGATAGCTGCCATAGAAACGGTTGCTTACATAGATCTTACATCGGAAATATTTTGTTTAAGATGTCGAAACCAAAGTTGGGTGCTCAATGTTCTGTACAATCTGATCAAGATTGATGAAAATAGTAAAAAATGATTTCTACTAAAAAATATTTTTTTTTAATAAAGATATTAGAGTCGATGACACCAGATCTGACCAAACCTGATCAAAATCGGACCACTATATCATACAGGTTCCCTTGGGAACAATCGTTTGCTTGTTTGTTTTGATAGATATCTAAACCAAACTTGTCGATTCCACTTAGTTTTGACTATCCTACTGATAATTTATTTTCTATTCGAACTGATAACTTCATCACATATAGGTAAGCTATATTGACTGTACTTGTGCACATTGATATTGTTTATTTTGGATACCGACTAGGGATATACAATTTATAGGCTGGACACCCTCAACGTTCGTTAAGCTGATGTGTAACCATTCAGTTAACGTTACAATTAAACCATAACTCGCCGGTTATTCTGAATATTGCGTTGTGTAATTCCGAGACGCCTTTAACCAGGCATTAAACGACGAAAAATGATGCTGTGGGTAGGTCCGGTCTTCTGTATACTCTTTTTAGTCAGCGGGGCAAGGCTAGGATGATGGTCAGCCGATGCCTCTAGCTAAAAAGCTTTGCGAACTATAACTTCTGCTAATTTGTATTGAGGGTATTGAAAATATCATTACATAATATCTTGACTCCTTATATGTATCAAAGATGTTTGCTCTAATCAGTTAATTGGAACAGACTGATCGTCACAAAATACACGTTTTCCCTTTGGGAACAGAGTATGAAAATGGTTTATGCCGCACACACAGACATTACAGGCAGCGCCCTGTCAGCGGAAAAAGATGGAGAAAAAAGAGTAATAAGAAGCTTGGGAGCAGGACAGCTAAAGGGAAACGGAATTGGATAGGACAGTATATTGCCATGGTCACTGCCTCCATCAGCCATTCAACGAGCCAAATAGATACAGAGACAGATACAGAAAAAGATTCAGATACAGATACAAACGTGTATTTGTATGTATACATTCTCATTTATTGCTGCACCGCTCGTCCTCATCTTGTTTCTTATTCGCATGAATTTACTTTGTATCACTTGTCACTTGTTTTTTATATATTTATTTATTTATTTTTATTTGTTATTATTGCCCTTTACTGTTGTTGTTGTTGTTGCTGCTGCTGCTGTGATTTTTTATGGCTCACCCGCATCCAGTGCAGATTCGAGTGGTGCTGCTGCTACTGCTGCTGTTATTATTATTATATCATTCTTCATCAGCTTGATTTCCATTCATTGTTGTGTTGTGTTCGTAAGGCGCACAAATATTTTTCATTATTTGTTTGGTGCTGTCGCAGCTGTTGAAGGGATTAATTTCTTGATTTACCCCAGCTACGTTTATATAAAATATACAAATACTACTACAGTATACAGTAATCGTACAATATGTCACATTCAACGACTCTTCGACTCTGCTAGGCGCTGAGGATGCTTTGTTCTTTGCCGTTGTCGCTGGCAACTGTATCCCCAATCTCCCCTCCCGTCTATCCTCTTTCTCCAACAGTTATATTTATCTGCGGTTTTTTTAGGTTTATTTTTCATATCTGCGATGCAATTGCGTGGAAACGTATTGAATTTAAGTGAATCGCCTCTGCTTTCGTCTCTGTCGCGTTTTCGAATCAAGTTGAAAATATGCTAATGCCAGTCGGTTGAGGGTTGTAGGATGGGGATAAGGCTGAGGCTGGGGATGGGGATAATGGTGAGGATATATCCATCAGCGGCACATCAGAAAAAGCGTATTAAATTCTTATTCAGCTCGAAGCGTCAAATACTTTCTATTGTTAAGAGTCTCAGCCATTCTGAAATCTTCAGCTGCCACCTAGCTACAATATATAAATTGTGTTTTTTTTTGTCATGGGAATATTATTTTTTTTTCAATGTTATACTATTGATGAAATTGTTTTCGATTATTCCTTTGTTAGTCGTCCATTATATTTTCAGTAGCGTGTCATTTCAACGTATTTATTTGTATTTCTATTGCTCTTTTTGTTTTTTTAAATTTCCATAGGATTATCCATGGGATTTAAATGGAGTCGTGCATTTTTTCTTTGTTTGTTTCTATTAAATTTGCTTGGAAAATAAGCACTCTCGCATTTGGGATACCCTCTCTGATTGTTTGAGTATATTAAAGCGCAATACAAGAGAAAGAAACATTAATATAGAAAACATCTCTATTGTGCATTTTGGTCCTAAATATAACAATGTCGTAAAATAGGGTATTATACAGAATCTACAACGAAAACAAAAACTTTACAACGTCCGGGTTTGAGTTGAAAAGGTTTGCACAATTTGGGATGTCAGGATGTCTCGCAAAGGAGGAGCTTAAGCCTTTTGCCAATTACTTAAACATAAGCAACGCTGGGGGACTTACAAGTGTTTTTTTCCGACTGTAAGTTTTCTTTTCTCTTGGCCCTGGAAAAGGATGTGCGCTTTATTAAAGCGAGCAGCTATCTAGTTGATCGTTTTGGATATTTTGTCTTCTTTTTTTGTGTTGTTAGGTGTTGACATTAACAGTTAAGTTGGGCAAGGCTCCAGTAAACAGAATTGTGTACATTTAAAAAGTTGCAAGAAGTGCTTTAAGTAAACACTCCCTTGAATGAGTAATTCACTTGGAAAACCCAGTAAGCAAGCTATTTAGAGTTTTGGCGAATTGACAGATTTTTAAAAGCATAATAAGTAGCTTTGCAAGTTCTAATCTCTTAAGCTCTGACTGGTACCTCTCAACTGAGTTTACTCCTGGCAACAACAAATTCAAGCCAGCACAAGTTAGAATGCAGTCCGCAAATACAAATACTCTTCTATACATACATTTTCAAATCAAGCAGTGAAAACGAAAATTCATACATCAAGCAGTTCAACGAGAATGCTTGCATGTGTTTAAAAAGACATAAAAAGGATGAATTATTGTATTAAAGTGGCTCTACAATATTTTTGGAATTTTGAGTGCGTATAGTATGAACATGTGTCCAGTTTTTGAAAAATAAAGAATATTAATTGATTATGGTATAAAAAATACTTCTGTTGGGATAATTTAAAAAAAAAGCATTTGTATCTTTTCTATCGAACGGACAGACGGTCAGGGCTACATCGACTTAGTTGTTAATGCTGATCAAGAATATGTATATTTATTGGGTCGGAAATACTTCTTTGTTCCTGTCACATATTGCAAAATCCCCATTCAGTCGTACGTTCGAGTCTTAACCCGGTAATATAAATATTTCGTATGAAACAAAAACTAAAATGCCCTGAATAGATTGTAAAATTGTTTAACACTGAGCTGAAGTAAATTGTTTTTATGAAATAGTTTCGTTTTAGTACATTTTATCAGGCTTTTCCTGATGATTCGCCTCTAAAATATGTTTAATTAAGTGAATAGCACTAAATATGAAAATATATAATAGTATTGCTTATAAGGTAGAGAAAACTAATTGTGTATTTTGTCATAATTTCAATCTGTTCGACCTTTGGTATTTTGTTTGTTATGTCTGTTACGGGAATCAAATCAATGTGGCAAAATATGGCCTGATTGTTTGTGGCCAATTGGGTATTGACAGCCAATTATTTAGAGGTTTTCATGTTTTTGTGTTTGTCGTGGTAAATGAACACAAATTTGATGTCATATTTTATTATATAAGCTTAAACATTATGAAAGCAGCATTGAAATTTCCAATGAACTATTAAAATCTCATAACGCAGCATAAAATGTCATTAAAAAAAAAAAAACCAATGAAAAAAATATAATAACAACCCATTATGCGACCGCTTGCTGCATAAATCAAAGTGTAAACTGAAATAAATTATGTAATTTGCATTTAAGATCATAAAATGAATAACAAATAAAATTAAAAAATTAAAACAAATACAAAAATATGCATTTCGCATACAACAAATACAAATAAAATGGCAAATAAATGTGAAGCTAATTTGTCATTTTGTTGTTTGTCGGCGACAAAAGACTCGAATTGTGAGGGTGCAAGGATGAATGAATTGTGCTGATTGCGAGGCATGAATACAGTGAAATTTGCAATTAACTGATGTATTCATTAAATGCATGACCATTTCCCTTAATATTTGTGGGCACACCGCAAACATTTGTCACGCGTTGCATGCTTACATGTGTTAAGAAGAAGAGGGAGAGGGGCCTGCCACAATTTCTGTTAATTAATTGCCGCGTAGCAACAACTACATTCAACCTGTTGATGTTGTAACAACAAGAAACTTGCCACATGCAACTCGTTGCCACCTTCAGCAGCATTAATTTTGGCTTATTCGAAAAATCAATGTGATGAAGCTGTCAACACACACAAACCCACATATACACACTCTTATAATTAATGCCCAAAACAAATGCAATGCAGCAAAGTCGCATAACCTCTTGGACAACAATTGAGGGAGCAGTGCTGCCAAATTTAAAGGAAAAAAATGTATTTACTTTTAAAAAAGGTTGTTTTTGTCAGTTTTATTTATTCACATTTATTTTATTATTTTGTCTGACAACTTTATTATTTTTTATTTTGTCAGTTAAGTGATTAGAGATTCCAGTTCCAATATTATTAGAGATTCCAATTGACAAGGAAACTCTTCTTGATTTTAGGGCAGCTCTTAAGTCGGTTTGATATCCAGATTAAATTCGAATTTTGTATTTTGTATTTTGTAATTATAATATTACGTTACCAATCCCATATATTCAGCCGATATTCGTCTTCATCGTCAGGGCCAATAAGTGGGTATTTTGGTTGTAGTGTATTTGATATCATGCTTAATGCAAGTTAAGAAATTTAAGAAAATTTTGTATTCTTCCGCAAAGATTAAATTTGTTTATTACATTTTAAAAAAGCTTTACTTTTAAAATAAACGAAGCCAAGTCAATCCATTCAATTTGTACCATTGATCTATACCAACACAGGAGTAAAAACCAGATTTCTTGGATTTTATAACAATCTTTTTCATCGCAAATAATTCAAATTCAACCTGATTTATAGTTTATCAATCATCAAAGTTTCTTAACTGGTGATCAAAATACAAGATATTTTCTGAATTATATTGACATATTTAAAACAAGCCAGAGTTTATCATTCAAAATTCAAATGTTATTTAAAATAGCTGAATTGGCAACACTGTGGCCTCATAGATCTCATACAGAGGGAGGAAGGGAAGGAGACAGAGACGAAAAAGCTGTCCCATCTGATTAGCGCAGTGAATTTATGACTGTCATTTAATTAGGTAAATGCTAAAGCTGCAGAAATTGCAGCGGCAAAAGGCAACGCTCTCGAGTCGACAAATCGATGTGCTGCATGCAAGAAACGGATTTACTAATGCAACAGATTTGTCAGTTATTTGTTGTCAGGCTATGGCTATGGTTGAGCATAAAGGCAACAAGCAGCAAAGTGTGTGTGTGTGTGTGTGGCAGCCTGGAGTTTGCTTCGTGCAAATTAAACATGACATTTAAGCTAAAACAGATGCTGCTAGAATCAAACTGTGCGAGTGTGTGTTTTTAAATGTATATGTATGGGTTTGGTACATTTGTGTTAGTGAGTTGCAGCTTTTGTATGAACAATAAAATAATGCCATAATTCAGTTTAAACTTACCTCAGGTTGTCAAGAAGCTAAGCACAAAAGGCCTGAAGGCCGGCGAACCTATCCAGTCTCATATCCAATAACAAAAACAAACATAATAGCAACAATAACAACAACAGTACTATAAATAATGACTGATTGAGATACATTGATGGTCCAGCAAATAATTACTTTCTCATCGGAGAGGTCGTCTTGGTGACCATAACTCAATTAGAATAGCTTTGTGTTCATTCAAGTGCATTAATTGGGCAAAAGTTGTACGAATATGCAGCCAATTGATCAGACAACGCCGGTAAAAGCTAATTATAATTAATAAATAAAATCAAGGCTTTATGAAACTTGAAAGTGAAATTTATTAGAAAACAGCAAAAAATGCAAAGCCAATAAGAAATTAAACATTTCTACGATAGGTAGTATCTTTGGCGGCCCAACTACATATTCAAAACTAAATATTTTCCTAAATTAAATATAGATATTGAAATTTTAATTAAATATTATCTGGGTTCGGATATCTGAACAATTTTGATATAATGTGAAAACCAAAGTTTCATAGCCCGCTCAAATCTTATGTATTTACACCTATGTATGCATATCTAGGTTCATGGATGAGACGGTTAAGACAATGATTTTATTTTATTCAGAAATGGAAAAAAATTTTGTGATAAATCAATCAAGAGGCTAAAACAATACCAAAACGATACTTTTCATGAATGTCGTGCTCGATATTGACATGACTCTATTTCCATGGATAAGACGGTTATAGAAAAAATAAATATATTCCTGATCAATCTAGCCTTGTTCGTCTATCTTCGCATGCATACGTTATGTATGTACTTCTATATAATTTGATGGTAAGCAGACTTATTCCTGCATATTTATGGCCAAAAGATTATCACACATTATCTTTTACGCTGCATATTTGTAAGCCCAAATCTTTTTTTTAATGAGCTCTTATAAATCATTGAGAACGAATCTTAACCTGTTCGGCCAGCTGTCGCAGGTTTCCCTGTACTAGCCGGCATATGCATCACCATATATTTCCTGGAAATAACAGAAGTACAAGTAAATGCATAGTATGTATATGTGTGTTTTGGCATTCTTGGTCCGGGGACGAAACAGTAGCAACAGCAAAAAGTATTTAAGACACAGGACGAAGAAAAAAGAGGAGATATACTAGAGGTCAAGCGATGGCTGAAATTAAACTGTATGAAAAGTATCGCATATCAAGAGAGCAACGGCATCGAACGTCAGGATGGTAGTGACAAGGACAAGGACAAGAACAAGGACATGTATAAGAATAAGAATGAGGATATGGATAGGGATGCAAGCTGAGAGATTTGCCAGGTTGGGACAAGGAAAAAAATGTATTCCTGTGATGTGGCTGTTGTATTTTATAATAAAAGTTGTATTTTTGCTGTTACTGCAGTGGCTGCATATCACATATCCTTGACATACGCAAATGTACACATTTATTGAAGTTGCACGGCGGCAGTTTTGCCGGCAAAATAGCAACAGCTTACAATAAAAACAAGTACAAATCAAATGCCCTTGTCAGCTATATAAGTAATATCGCAACGGTTGTGAACATCTCCTGAAATGGGAATACTGGCTGGATTGGGAATTGCATTGGGTGGTCATAACGAGAAAGTTCAGCGACTATAGAACAATACATTTGACATTGAGAATATGCTTGCCATTTTATAATACTCTGTA
Source organism: Hirtodrosophila alboralis (assembly GCA_035043045.1). NCBI lineage: Eukaryota > Metazoa > Arthropoda > Insecta > Diptera > Drosophilidae > Hirtodrosophila > Hirtodrosophila alboralis. The sequence continues at coordinate 105,420 of JAWNNH010000846.1, read as the reverse complement.
CCCATAAAATGGATAACAGCGGGTATTATAGAGCTTAGCAAAAGTTGAGCCGACTTGTAAATGTAATGTTATGTAAATCATGCAGTCTGCATGTTTTATATTTTATACTACTACATTTGACATTCTTTAAGTTTTGTATCGATTCAATCGTAGGTATTCTAGAGTCTGGATATATTAGTATATATATAATAGCTGGATGAAGGATATCATATAGTTGAACATGCTCCACCAAAAGATTTTCATCTATTTTAGCTGAGTTTTGCATTTCTCCTACAACTTTAGCAGCACGTATGAGTCAAAGCTGTTAGATGAGGACTAGCAAGGATGCAGAGGATGGGAGACTTCAACCGACGATACGGCACAAGTTGAAAGTTTGCCATTAATGTTTGCATTTAAAGTTTACGTTGCCAGTTTATTTTGCACGTAGACGTCCTTGACAGGATATCTTATGGCTGGCATGGATATAGCTGCTGTAAAATTAAGTAGATACATGTGAAGGCCACTTTTGGGCGTGGCTTATGGAAATTCAGAGCAAGTTAGAATTTAAACTCATTAGTCAGCCGCCTGCTTAAACAAAGTTTAGCTTCAATGAACTGCAACTTCGTTGATAAGTCAAAGATCAGCGTTATTTTCGCACATCTAAACAAGTTATGGCAATCAGGCTGCCAAAGTGCAAACAACATAGCGTCAAAAACTGAAATGAAACTTGAATCCTGGACCTAAGCCCAATTCTTGACTTTATGTTCTGATTAGCCGGTTGACTGCGTTATTCGTCTGGTACTCATTTGATGACAAACACTTTTAGCTAAAGATTAATATCTTTAGTAATTCATAATGTGCTTGAATTTTTATTTAAAGTTTGTTAATAAGCTTTGCTGCTTTGGGAATAAACATTATAGAAGGTTTCTAATGAGCTAATGTACCTTTCTGATTAATCCTAGCTATTTTTAGTTTTCAAACTTGTAAGTTGAGTGATTATTTGGGAAGTTTTCAAATTAAAATGGTCTCCGCCTCTGTAGTGGCTTTTGGCGTAACTTCACCCGTGTTTGGTTGGAGTCAATTGCCATCACTCTACCCACTACACTATCTCTCTATTTGTCTGTTAGTCGGTCCGGCTGCCTGTCTGTCTTGCTTTCCGACTGCTTGCCGGCTTGTTTATCCCTTGTTTGTTGTACGTGTCGTTGTGGTGTTGTACGCACGTAAACGATGCCGAGTATTTATTACGCGCACAACTTGACATAATTCGTTTTTTCCGCTCTGTCAGTTAAGCAAAAGCCAAAGTTTCAGTCGGAGACAAGCCTCATCTCCTGCTGACGCACTTAAAAACAAGGGAATAAGCTATTGCAGCAGTTGATCTGCCATTGAAACTACGACTATAGCTATAGCTATGGAATAAATGCCACTTTAGACTGTGTCTAACAGCCCATCCGGCCAATCCGAGAACGACATCGATATGGATTTATGGCCATCGTGTGTTCGACTTGCATTACGCGCTCATTGAGAACGTTCAATTGTTACCATCATCATCATCATCATCATCATCATCATCACCATCATCATCATCATCATCATCATCATCATCATCATCGTCATCATTATCATCATCATTATCATTATCATCATCAAGAGCATTACATATTATCGTTATCAACAGCATCGAGTGCGACAAGAGTGCCATCAAATAGAAAATAGGCAACTAAGAATATTGTAATCGTAAGCTACCGAAAGTGATATACTCTTCTAACAGCATGTAAACTTGAGCTTTGGAATTTTATGTGTTATAATTAATCAATCTACATATTCGTCGTTGACAGATTAGCTGATGTGAGTGTATATCTAGCGTTATCACTCAGTTTACGTATAATTGACGGATATAATAACATGGCTCAAACCTTATATACTCTCTTCCCTTTGGGAACAGAGTGTGGAGACAAGCTTTGACTTAACAACTTTATCAGCACTTACTGTATGCAGCGTGACAGTTGTCTATTTACAGTGTTAGTGTGTGTGTGTGTGTCATACAATGGGATTTCTTAGCACATTAGGCAACAACAACAAACAACAAACATCATTAACAGGCAACAAACTGTTGGCCAAAATGGCGGCAAACATCGACGCCATCAACGCGAATATAATACGAAAAATGCGGCGTTAATGGTAACAAAACTGTCTAAGAGTTGTAGCATGTGAAGGCAAACGATGTTATGATTATGATTATTATGTTGTTATTAGATTAAGAGCAATTTTAACTTTTTTTCTCTTTATTATATTATTATTTTTATTCTCCTTTTTCCGTGTCCCCTTTCTTCGTATGCCATTGTTAGCTCGAATCTTTTGGTGCCTCGACACTTCCGTTTGGCTTTGGCTTACGACACTTGACGTCCCAGTTGGCCAAGTTGCCAAGTTACCAAGTTTCCAAGCTCCCAAGTTACCCAAGAACCCCAGTGCTGGCCAGGCACCCATTCCATTGCTTCAAGCTGTGTCTGCGTCTTAGCCACGCTTAATTGGTTAGCTTTTATTACTTGCCAAGTGTTGCACAATGAGGGCATAATTTTTGCTTGGCTACGGCGTTGCACGGTGGGGCAAGACTTTTAAAATTATTTTAAAACTTGCATTTATATTTATTGAAATGAAATAATTAGGATAATTGTCTTTCAATTTATTTGTTTTTTTTTTATTTATCTCAAATGGTTTTCATATTGATGCTCTTTTCAATTATTAATTTTTATTGTGTTATTACTGTCGATGAACTTTAATCGATGTGTATTGTTAAATTTAAGTTTAATATAGGTAGGAATATATTTATTATAAAGACCAACAAACAAAGTAAAGTCATTAGCGTGACTTAATCTAAATAAAACCACTATACTGTACAGTTGTTAAAGAAAATACGTTCTTAATGAATCTCGGATAGTTATTGAATGCTTTTCTTTTTAGAAAATATTTATTTACTATTACGATTGGGTTATTATTCTTTGTAAGCAGACATATAGATTACGGCAATTACATTCTCAATATTCGAGGATTATTTGTTTACGAAATAAAATTCGATTTGAAATTTTTTATAAAAATAAATGAGAACTCACTTAAAAAAACACTCTTCACGTTATTGTCTTTTCTTTTGATTAGAACTTGTCGTTTCCGATTTTCTGAACTCAAAATTTAAACCCCAACTCGCACCTTTCTCTTCTAGCCCAATGTGCCGTAGCAACAAAATCTTTTTTTAATTAAATGAGCAGCGTGCATTAGAAGGGCGTCTGCTCCGCCGGAGTCATGCTGGCTGGCAGGCAGGTCGCCTTCTGCCTGTGGCAGCTCACTTCGCACCTACACAATCACCCTATGAACCGCCCACTTCTCGACAGAGACGCGTGCCGGGCCTTTCCCACTTTGGTAGTTTGTGGCGCCATTTTGGCGCGAAATGAATTTAAATTGTTTGCCGGCATTTCCTGCATTAAAGACAGCTTTCTTTGTCTTTGGCCTTTCTTTGAATTCTCTTGCACCTTTTTTGAAAGCAGCTAGAAACGGAATTACTTAATTACAACAATTATTAAACAGCAGCCGTAAGGTGTGCGTATTCTCAGCAGCAGAATTTTAAAAAAATAAACCCGAAAGGGGTGGCTAGTTTAAAAAGTCGAAGATTTAATTCTCTTTTTGACATTATTATAATTATGAAGTTTATTTCACTATCTCATCAGTCAATTGATTTCTAAAAAATGACAATATTTGACCGCTCGTTCCTCTGGTGGCTATATATTACATAAGTACTGCCCGTCATTTGTGCTGCAGCTTTTAGTCAACATAGTTAGAATTTAATAAATCTTGTTCAACCTGTCGCTCAGTTTTATTATTATATAATACTAATGTTCCCGTTGCTACGCCCTTCCTGCAAGAAAATTAAAACAAAAAACAAATTAATCCTATTCTAGTTGACCGGCAAACGTTGTTAGGCCACATAAATTATTTCTAGTGGTGATTCGTTCGTAACGTTTAAATAATTGAACCAAATTTATATTAATTTAAAAAAATACTTCCTACCGTGATATTCGTATTTCATTTAAAAACTACTTCCTACAATAGTCCTGTATATGTTAACAATACGTACCTTTGTTGAGACGCCTGCGACTTTTCGGGAAGATTTTCTCAATATTTTCTTTTTGCAACCTTCAGCTGGCAATTAGGAATACCTGAAAAAAAATTTCAGCCAAATCGGCCGTTCCCTATTGATGATTACCTATACATATTATTATACAATATATATATAGCAAATATATAGCAAATATATAGTAATCCGATTCGTCCGGTTGCGAAATGAAGAAAAGTCTGTAACAAATTTTAACTAACTTATTAAAAAACTGAAAGTATTGTTTTCAAATAAATAAAGAGCAGAAGAATATGGCTATCTCGTCCAATTAATACCGTTCGAGTATATATAAATCCGAACTCTAGAACATTTCTATCTATGCGTTACACAGTGATTGACAAACTTATAATACCCTTTGCAAGGAAATAAAATTTAAGAACAAAACTATGGTAAAAACAGCGCATGTTTTCTGTTGTTATTGTTTTTTTAAATTTTTTTATTTTCTTAAATTTTTGTTTGTTATTGCCGTTGTTTTTTATCATGTTTGTTGTTAGCTGTTATTTTAATTAAATATTTTCACACCTACTTCATTTAAGATTGCCAGGTAAAAGAGCAGACATTCATTTCGTTACCTTTCTTTTTGCTTTGCCCTTTATGTAGGTGTTAATTTCCTGTCTTGAGGCAACAACAAATAAAAGGTCGCTCCTACTAAAAATAATTGCCAAGTACTAGCTATAAGACAGGGTTCCTAAAATTATATGCACCGTAAAATTGCATGGAATATAATTGAAAAGCATTGAGTTAAGTTTGTCCTGGAGATGCTGCTGTTTCTTCTTGCAGCATCTTCTTGTGGCAACAGATAAAGTTTTCCACAGCGCTAAAATAATAGCATCCAAAGTGGTTATAAATATTTTGTGCACAGCTTCCGTTGCTCAATGCCCCTGTTGCCCTTTTGGTCCACTCTTTTGCTGTGGACAAAATGCAACGAAAGTAATTTTTCAGCTAAATGAATTTTCGCAAGTTGCGGGAAAACTGCGCAAAAAACGACAAAAAAGCGTACTTCGAAAGTAAAAAGTGAGGCTGGGAGAGTAAGAACCCTGAGAAAGAATCAAGGGAAGTTTGACCAGAAATTGGTTGTGTCACAGGGTGTCGGCTGAGGTCAGCGGTAAAGTTCTATGCGCAACTAATGAGGCGGCAGCTTTTGACCTTAAGACAGAAGTCAGACTTTGCCTTCTGCTGATTGCTTCACAAAAACTTCGACTACAAAAATTTCATTTCAATTGCAGGTCCACCAGGTCCACCTGGACCACCTGGCAAGCGAGGCAAACGCGGCAAGAAGGGAGATCCTGGCGACAAAGGTGATCCGGTAAATATATTAAAATTAATGAGTATACAAAGAAATTCCCATATGCCAACTGCTCAACTATTTATAGGGCCTAAATGGCATCAGCGGTGAAAAGGGCGCGGCGGGTAAACCCGGCGACAAGGGTCAAAAGGGCGACACTGGCCATCCTGGCGTGGATGTTTTCCAAACAGTCAAGGTAACTCGCAGACCTGCTCCCAAGCTGCTGCAAAACTTTAAGCTGTAATCTCAAAATTCAAATTAAAATCCAAAATTTTTTAATCGCCTAACTCTAATTGCGCTCTGCTTTGTGCATTCTCGCAGGGCCTCAAGAGATCGGTGACGACGCTGCATGGCGGCACCCTGGGCTATGCGGAAATTGTAGCTGTTAAGGTATTTCGACCATAAATATGTTTCAACTTCAGTATAGTAGACAGGATACTCTCACCCGACCCCCATAGCTATGGCCCTATCTAAGGGCAAATTGCAGTTGCGGGGAAGAAGAGTGCAAATATTTGCAACTTCTTGTCCTTCTGCAGTTGTCCTTCGTTCTGACCATACTTGTAGTTCTTGTTGTAGTTGTATTTTGAATCTGTATAGTTCTTTATTGTTCTGCTCATTGTTGTACGTATTGCTTTTAACTTGGCTCAGCTCTTCGGTTGTAACTGTAACATAAATTTCTTGCTACTTTGCATAGTTTTTGCTTAGTCATTTTCATTTCATTGGGGAGCCAGGCTCGCATGCCGGACGTTCACTTTTTTGTGTTGATCCTTGAGTTATTTTAAATGTCGTTTGAATATTTGCTAAGGGATTTTTATTATTGGTTTTATGGAAGTTGTAGTTTTTTTTTAGTTAATATTCTAGCAAAAAGATCAATCTAATTATGTACATATTTATGAAACCGTTTTCCCATTTCATTCTTTTTAATTTATGTTCTTTTAGCTTCAAAATCTACTTATAATTATTTGTATTTAGTAAGACTTATTAAAAAGCTAGCTTAGAAATCAACGTCTTTGGTATTTTTTTTGTATTTATTTATTTTAAAATAACCAAAATATATATATAAATAATATATAAATAAATAAAATAACAAATTATATTAAAAGTATTATACTAATATTATGATTTTAAAAGAAATTCGTACGTTCTTTGAAACTTCGAAAATGGAAGCAAGACTCTAAGGCTTACGGCAGAATTTTTTTCTGTTTTTCTTTTCATATTTTCTATAAAGTTTGGTATTCTGTTAAAATTTGGTTTTATTTTCTTAATTATTTTGAATACTAATTGCTTTGCAGCAGCTGATTTATATATTTTCTTAAATTAATTTTACTTATTTTATTAACCAATTTACCCTTTTTTTATTTTTTAATTTAAAAATCGTTGCGCTTATCTTTTAATATCTATGTGTTGTAAGGACTTACAAGAAGCGGGAGCTAACGTATCCGCTTCCACGATCATACAGCTGAGGGTAAGTTCTCAGGTCGTGGTATTTCCGCCTTGTATAAGTAGTATATTGCATGTCTTTTATGTGGTCTAGTCTTAGGTACTGCACTTGCCTGTCCGTCTAGTTAGCCGGAAAGCTGTGTGCGATCTTGGTGTTAATAAACATATTATTCATTCAACTAGGGCGAACCTGGCGAGCCTGGACCACCGGGACCACCAGGCGAACCCGGTAATTCGGGTGTGCCAGGCGAGCGTGGACCAGCAGGCGAAACTGGACCGCAGGGGCTGCAGGGCGAGGCAGGTCTAGCAGGACCTATTGGACCCCCTGGCGTGGCTGGTTTACCTGGCACAAAGGTGAGTGCATCACGGTCAAAAAAGAAAAACAAAAGATTTACAGATGGGGATGAAGAAACTGAGAAAGAGAGAGGGAGAGATTGAAAACGATTCTTAAGTAAAACAAAGATGTCACAAGGATTAATGCAGTTTTTGTATCTGTTGGATAAACATTGTGACGTTTTAAGTGACTGCGAGTGACTCGTTGTGTGTGTGTGTGTGCATGTGGGTAACATATGTGTATATATATATATGTGTCTGTGTGCCTGTGCGCTGTCTGCTTTTGTTTTTCAGCCTTTTCCATTGTCTATGGTTATGTTATCCACATTATATATCGGATATTTATATATTAAGAGCCCCTCTCTCTCTATCTCTCTCTGTCTATCTTTCTCTGTCACTCTTTTTTTCCCTGTGTCACCTTTTTGCCTCTGCGTGTTGGCATTTCCACTTAATTTTCAACAGAAAGATATCAAATAGAAATTCAGCTCTATGACTCACTCATTGGTTTACTCTCATCTCGTTTACAGGGTGACAAGGGAGATCGAGGTGATCGTGGACTCACCACAACCATCAAGGGTGACGAGTTCCCCACGGGCATCATCGAGGGTCCGCCGGGACCGCCTGGACCACCTGGTAAGTCTCACATAGCAGCTGCCTCTGAGTTTGTTGTTTGCTAGACAGCCACTTAACTGTCACAACAATATAAATATATACATATATCTTTATATATAAAGATACAGATACATTGGCGACTAGTCGTAAACTACGTAAGCCGCAGCTTATTGATGTTTGGGAATATATCGGTCGATGGGTTTTTCAAGTGTTGCCACGCGGCTGCGGGTTGTTTAATTTATTGCCATCTAACTCTGGTTATGCTCTACGGAACCACCAGCACTCTACAACGCCCTATCCCTGGTTCGGGCCTATACCTAATTGAGTCATTGACTAGCTCTGTCCCATTAGGGTACAATTTGGATTTTGATTTGGGCTTTTGGTGTGAAAAGCAGCTCGTTAAAATGTAAATCAAATACCAAATACCATCAAATGCGCTGTATGCATTTCCTTTGCTTTTATTATTGCCGCACAAATTTTTGAAATACATATGTGTATAGTATTTTGTTTTCGTTCTTCAGTTTGAATTTTTTCCACATTTGGAAATTGCCTGCTGCATTTTGCGATAGCATTTATGACCTTTTTGTTTTATGTGCTGCCACATGCCTCAAAGTTTGACGACGACGTCAATTAAATGCCCTCACAATTCCTAGAAGATGCCTCCAACTCAACCCAAACCGGTACACGCCTACAATTTGTATTTCCTAGCTTGTTTTACGATCTGACCTAACATATTTCTGCACTTTATGCGATTTTAATAAACGAAAATAGTCCAAGCGTGATGCTCAAATAGTTGAAACGTTCTGGAATCCAATCCGAATTCGAATCCGACGTTTGTCGTAAAAATTTGTAGACCCGTAAAGATTGAAACACTTACCGCAGTCATGAAAATGAAACTTTATGTCGTTTATGTTGCTTTTAACTGCTCATTAGCATCGCGACTCATTCTACTTTCCACTTGTAACTTGTAGTATGTGGCAAGAAACTTTGTAAGCAGTTACCTTTGCCCCGAGATGGACGACCTCTCTCCAATTGTTTAATTAGGGGTCTTCAGGCATTGAAATAAGAGAAGAAAATAAAACAATATTCATGTTAAAGCAGTAGTAAGAGCTAAAGAGGTTCGTCATTGTAAATGCCAGCTGAGTAGTTTTGTAAACAAAGATCAATACTGAAAAGAGAGACGGTATATGATTATTTTTTGTGGGAATAAAAAACTTCTATGTTTTCAAGTCTCACTAGAATCCCAATGTACAAAATAAAATACATAGCGTACTCTGCAGCCTTCGAAATTTATCCATTCATTAATACAGATTTCTTCATCTACAGATGAGTCTATCTAACATACATAGATATTGTCTGATCATTTATCTATTTGTACTTACTCAAACTAAAAATAGTTTTAAAGAAAGTTCATGAAAGTTGTGCGTAGGTTCTTTTGTTAGTTTCCTAGATAAATTTATAATTGTAGCAGTAACTTATATGAATTGAAATGAATTGATTTTTTGTATAAATATGATATTTTTCTATATGACTGATTTGACCATCAAGCAGTTTTATTAATTTAGCGCATATTGATTAAGGACATATTTAGTTTAAGGCAAAGTCAGTTGTTGTGACAGGACCTCTATCTGATGTTGCCTTAATAGCTCAGTTACTTCAAGTAACTTACTTGGAAGGTCCATAGATCTGTTAATCTTCCAAATGAATTGATTTTATGTAATTTAATGAATCAGACATTCAGTGAATTAAATGAATAGAAACATACAACATACAACTTTTAATTTTTTCTATATGAATACTCCTAATGCATTTGACCATCAAGCAGTTTTATCAATTAAGCGCTTGTTGTGACCCGCATCAAATGCCTCCAACTTGCCCTATCAGAGAATCAAATCGATGTTGTTGAATGTATTGCAGTTAGATGTTGCAGTTGCATTATTGTCGTGACCATTGCTTTTGTAGATTTCTTGCTAGTTTCAAACAAGATCTACTGCTCCTGTGGCCAGTTGGCGACAGTTGGGAACCACCCAACGCAGCTCGACCCGTTCCCTATTCCTAATTCCCGCTCCCTGCTCCGAGTGCTGGGAATACTTCAATGACTGTGCGCTGTGTGCGTTGATGGACATGAAATTGCAATTTATTTTCCGAAATCAGCGTCGGATTCGAGTCGCCAACTCATGGGACAAGCGTCTGGGCTTGGGTTTGGGTTAGACTTCAGTCATTTGGGCTTGATTTGAATAAATTGAATGTCATTTGTATTTGGAATTCTTTCATCGGGTCTCTCGTCTCGACTGCTTATCTTATCGTTGTCGTAATTAGTTAAGCTGACTTGTGGTTTATGTGTGGGCTGGCAAAGGCACAGAGATGGACCTGGGTAAGTCTGGACAATTTAATGTGTCATTTGTATTTTGTGTCTTCAGCATTGAGTAGAAAATGCTGGCACAGCAGCCAACAGATCCCAGTTGTAATACATAAAAATTTCAATTTTTTGCTGAATTATTTGAATTTTATTTCAGTTTATATTTTGATTGTATTTCATCCGGGCAGAGATGTACTCTGCTTTGGTATGAAATTAAAACTTATTATTTCTACTTTATCTGTATTGGCTTTTCTGGTAAACACAAAGCAAAACAAGATGAAAAAAATGCAACCAACAATCCAATATCCTGACTCTATAAATCCACTTCAGGCCAAGTTGTTTTCGGCTGCTCGAATAGTTTTTATTGTGGCTGAAATTGTCGTCTTAAATGCTAAACGGTAAATTATGCCACCATTAATACTTAGAATCGTTCAAGTCCCAGTCCAAAACAAAGAGGAATACCACAATACTTTATAAATAAAACGCCAGCCGACGACATAGAATCTACAAAACTGAAACTGGCTGGCAGGCAAATTTATGCACACTGACCAGGACACCGACTCCGACACCGGGAGGGTCCTGGCAGCTCAACTCAACGTCCTGCTCCTGCCCTGCCATGCCCCGCCTTAAACGTAATTTTACGAAGATAATAAATTTTCTATATCTATTCATACACAGCCCCAAAGTCATGCAGAGTCATATAGAGGCTCATTTTGACAAGCAGCACAATTGGATTTATCTATAAAATGTGTGTGTGAATGTCAAGTTTCCTTATTGCTGTTTGTGTATTTGGCAGAGTGTGTGTGTGTGTAAATGGTCGCATTTACTGGTCACAGACAAAAAAATGTCAAAAAAAAAAACAATTTCTCATTATTTTAACTAAACAGGTCAGCACATCGTGGTTTTATTGTTGTTGACGCTGTATATGCTTTTCAGTTCTTCCCAGAACAGTGGGCCAAAGCTAGTTTTATGTAGTTAAAAGTATTTAAAGTTATTCGTAAATTTACTACTCAAGTTGTTATTTGACAGCATTCAAAATGAATACATATCAATAATTTCAATATTCATTCCGTTATATTGAGTATCTTTCGAGCAATTTCAGAGTAAAATTGATCATTTTGTAATCTGGTAAAAATCGAAAATGTCATATCAGACAGATAAGCCCAAACAGCATAATTTATGTTTTAAATTTAAATAAGAGAAATATTAAAGTTTTTTTTGGCTGAAAATTCTGTTATTATTTTCTTTTTATACCCTTGCAATAGGATTTTTATAATTTTGTTGCGACGTGTGTAACACTAAGAAGCAGACGTCTAGGACGCCATAAGGTATTTATATATTCTTGATCAGCATGACGAGCTGAGTCGATATAGCCATGTCCGTCTGTCGGGCTGTCTGTTTTTATGCAAACTAGTCTCTCAGTTTTTTAACTATGTATCTAGATGACATGATGGTAATCTGCCCAAATTTCATTTAAAATTGGACCACTATATCATATAGTAGCAATAGGAATTATTGGAGATATCCCATTTCCATCAATGTGCTTGTATGAAAAACTTTTCAGGGTATAAAAACCAAACACAGCAGATCGATGTAATATTATAAGCAATCGGACTACTATATCCCCATAGGAACAATAGATTGAAAAACTTATTGTGTGAGTAACTTTTGATTTGGAGATATCTGAATCAATCTTGTCAATTTTAAGTTTGATTATGCTTTAAATAATCTGATTAAATGTGATCAATGTGTGATAACTATACAATAAAGCTGCCATTGGAACGATCGGTCGAATATATAAGGGCTTATAGCTTCGGCATTATTGTTGCTCTCTTAATGCTAATATTTACAATAACAGTTTGTAATATGTGAACAGTAATTGTTTAAACTTTAAATAGCAGAACTGTGAATGCAGATGTGATGTTGAATTTCAATGCGACTAGATATTGCTTATATATATCTGATCAATACGATCAAAAAAAGCTATACTTTAGCTATACTATTGATGGAAATGTTTGTTTTTCATAATTATAGGTAGTCCTGAAATCAATATCAGATTCCGAATTTTCCTTATATATCATTTTATTTGAGTATCGTATATACAGGAACCTTTAACAGAAACTACCTGTGAAATGGGTCAAGTTAGTGACAATCCACACGCTTCATTAGCATACAACGATCGGTTGCTCCAAGCTGTCACCACTGTGAACTTTGGGCATTTATTTTTTTGGCAAATAAACAATTTGCATTTTAAACTAAGCCCGAAAAACCAGCAACAACAACCACAACAATAGTAACAACAACAACAGCCAGAACGATAGTTGTCAGCATAAACAGCTGAACAAATTGCAGACCAAAAGCCTGAAAAACGCTTGTTGACTGACTGATGAATGCTGACAGTCCATTGAGCTGGAGCTGCGATAATAACGGGTGTAATTACAAAAGCTGGCCAACATACCTTCCCCCTTCTTATTTGCATCGTTTATCCGTAGATCTGTATTTGTATCTGTATCTGTGTGCAAACGTATTTGTATCTGCGTATTGTTGTGTATTATTTGCTCTATTGAATTCTGTCGCTTTAAATGCTAAATATTAATGTTTACAGGTCTGCCCGGGGACCGCGGTGAACGGGGTGAGGTGGGACCCATAGGACCAGCCGGACCGCCAGGGGAGAAAGGACCACGTGGCAAGCGGGGCAAGCGGGTGAGTGAAAACGCGAAAACGCGAAAACACGTTTACAGTCAATTTTAATTTGAATACAGCAACGGCTGCAAATTAACTGCCAAGTTGAAAAAATAGAAAACGCAAAATTAAAATAATGAACAAAATTTATTATTATATAAATTGGTGTGTAAATTTCCTTGTAAAAAATATGCGTAGCAGTGTGGCATTAAATTATGTACTCATAAATTTAATCTGTAAATATGTGCACAGAAGGCGGAGCTCAGAGATGATGTGCTGTAAATATTTGAAAGCATCTGCATCCTTTCGCATGGCCACCTGCCGGCCAGCCTGCATGCTAATTATGTACATAACTATATAGATATTCTTAGGTAATCCTTATGTATGTCCTTGACTATGTAATGAGCATGTTCAGTGAAACCTCAAGGGGCTAAGAGCGCCTCCACACGCTCATTTGCCTCACGCTCAACTAAACTCATTACAGTTACAGAGACTTGTCGCAGTTTTGAAGCGACGCGACGCAGCAAATGCGGCCGAAGCGGCAACTTTGATGTAATAGCTTTGATTATACCCAAAAAGTATCTGTAAGATACGCGAGCGCGTAATAGAAATTCCCCAATCTGCTATGATGGGGAGAGAGGCCGCGGGGTGCCCCGAAACTATGTCGGCGCACTTTGACGCCTCATCGAAATTGTAAAAAATGTTTTCTTGGGCGCGTAAATCTACAGCCTAATTTATGTGCCCCATGTAATGCCACCGAGTGCGCATCTGAACCATTTATCTAGGCATTTGCCGTGCGTGATGTGCGCTATTCTGGAATGTCAACAGTGCAAAGATACTTAACATTTTTATTGGCACTAGGAGAGTCGGCAGCTGTTGCCACCCCCCTGACGTGCTGATGGATGAACGAGAACATCTACGGATTTTCATATTTTGCACAATATTCCCAAATACACAGATACATATCAAGCTACAGAGAGAGAACCGAGCGAATACTGGGAGGTGGCATATGAATATGTATGTATCACGCGTTTCTGTACATTATGAAAAATGCATAAGCGCCGCTGGCAACTGAGATGTGTTGGGAGTCACCACGATAGGGATATTTTCCACATTTTCAACATTTCAACTTTGGCCACTCCAAAATTATTTGCGCGTTTTGTCAATTTTCATAAAAACAGGCTTGTACAGTGCTTACAAACTCAATAGAGTTGTATCAATTCGTTTCGAATCAAATCGATTTAACTATTCACTAAACAGATCTCCAATTCTTAATCAATTGGATAATTAGTTTCTTTTGGTCGATCGAGTGTCGAGTCGATCCTTTTTAGTTTGTTATGTTAGTTAATATAATATGACTTAATAATAAGGAACATAATGAGTTTTTGAAATGAAGAAAATGAAGCAAAAAAAAAGGAATAAATTAAAACAAGAAGTGAAAAGAACCGAACGAACGAACTCTACGAGTAAAGGTCATATAAAAAACACGTCTTTTGGCCAACTGCTGTTAGCCAAGTCGTTGCGCTTACTGTAATTTTTGTTATTGTTGCTTTTGCTGTTATTGCTGTTGTTGCTGTAATAACGCGATATAAAAAAACAACACCAGAAAGAAACCGAGTTCCAATACAGCCAGAAGCAACTCCAAAAACACAAACCACACACCAAGTGGCAAATGGCATTGGGCATCGTGCAGCTTCGGTGTTATGACTTCTGCTTCAATATTCCTTGCGTTAACCGAGAGTTGACATAAGAGTTTTCGAAAATTTAAAAAAAAAACCGAGTAAATTTAAACTAGAGGCGAAGCGTAGAAAACTAATTATCCTTCAATATCAATTTCTTCAATAAGTGAAAAACTTTCTATTTATCAAAATGACTACAAAATAATCTTATATAAATATTAAATTACATATTCATAATATATATTTAAATCTAAAGCAATGTTTACACGTACAACTTACTTGTAAGGTTTTAGAGAGAAATATCTAATCATAATTAGATATTAATTATTAATTTAATTCAAACTTGGTGCAACATTAAGTTTATTAAAACTCTTACATGATACTTTTGATGAAAACACTTCTATTAATGATATCTTCCTATGAAATTTATTAGAATGCTACAATTTTCTATATGCGTAAAAAACACATTATAGTTACGCTTGTATGTATAACAGATTTATATAAGTACATCAATTAAATACATAATAAAATACATAAAAATAAGTTAAGGTGCCAATAAAACCCTAGACCAGGAAGTTCTGACCTTATTCTTGAGTAGATTTTGACCCTTGCAAGTTACGAACCAAACACATTAATACTCCATTGTAATTCCTAGGTATATTGTGAGTATATTCTTGGTTTGATTACATTATTTTCTACTGCAATATTTGTGGTGAACCTCTTTGCTGGTTTCAGCTGCGTGTATAGCATAACGTGCCTCTTGCCACACTCTCCCCTGTGCTATGCGCACTCGTGCCACGGTGCTCGAATGTGCCCATTGCAAAGTCTTTGCCCCCTCTCCCTCTCCCTATGCTGCAGCGACGTGATGTCAAAACAAATGAAAGTCATAAGAAACGGCAGGCAGTCGCAGCTCCCTGGCTGCCTTTGGGAAACAAACAGAACTTTTGGCAACAAACAAAAGT
Source organism: Hirtodrosophila alboralis (assembly GCA_035043045.1). Classification (NCBI taxonomy): domain Eukaryota; kingdom Metazoa; phylum Arthropoda; class Insecta; order Diptera; family Drosophilidae; genus Hirtodrosophila; species Hirtodrosophila alboralis. Next base: position 89,927 of record JAWNNH010000846.1, on the reverse strand, counting down.
TCAGGCCTAGACTCAGGCCGAACCGTGGCAATGTAAAGTATAAAAAATTATTTGCAACAATTGCCATCATCTTCGGCTAAGACTGTGGCTGCTTCCAAAGCTGCTGAAACGTGACGGCTTTCGGCTGTGGCAGTGGCAGTGACAGAGGCAACGGCAGCAGCAGGGTGTCGATTTTTCAATTCGACTATCAGCGGCTTTGATTTTTCTAGGAAAACTCCAGGCAGAGGTAGAGGCAGAGACAGAGGTAGAGGCAGAGGCAACGGCACAGTCATTAGGATGAATGAAAATGTGAATGACAATGAATACCATGTGTCTGATGATGAGAAATGATCCATAGAGTTTGCGTGTTGTGCGTCACAATTTAACTTCAACACATTCGTTTAGTCAGCAAATAATATATTTAGTAAATTTTCAAAAATTGGAACACTGAATGCATAAAAAAATCTTGTAATTAGTTCAGCAAGTCGTAAAAAATGTTCCAATTTTCAAATTGCTTGGGTTGCTGTTTTGAAAACAATTTATCCATATAACATGACTATATTAAGCCTCGGCATTATGGTTTTTACCGAAACAGTTTTGATACGTTCGTTTATTTTTTTTTATTCTGGTTGCCATCGTTACGACTACGGCCATAAAAAGAACTCAATTGTCGGCATTATAAATTTGACATGAAATTTAAAATTTCGTCGCCTCGTCAGAATAAAGAAGCTCATACGAGAATATTGCGTCATTTGAGGGGGAAAACAGGGAAATGAATGCGGCAAACAACGGGTTAGCATATGAAATGAATTTCATCGGGTGAAGGAGAGTATGGGAATACTGGAGTGGCATTGAATGAGTTGCGATGTGATGGAATGATGTTCTAAAATGATGTTCTACACTAAGCATTGAGATATAGAATGCGTCTCACGACAAAGTAAAATTAGCTTAAGACCATAATATGAAATATGAATATGAATGTACTGAAAATACTACAGTCAATAATGTGCCTTACTCTAGGCACATAAATATTAAACAAACACTTGATAAATCTCAAAAATTAATTGAAGATGTAAGTTGACGGGAGAATATAATAGCATTCTACTGATAGGGCACAGATTCTTAAAAATTTAATTTTAGCAACTTTGAAATGAATATTTATATTTAATATGGTAATATAACTTATAATGCTTAAAGATTGCAGATTCCATTTTAATTAAGACAGATGCATCTAAAATATATTTTTAATAATGTAAGAATATCTGTATTGGTTGTAGAATAGATAATGGTGCAGAAACAATTTTAAGAATATATGAGCATAGCACAATTTTTCGTTAATATAAAGTGCTTTACCACTTAACTGAAGCTTCTTTAAATTAATTTGTATTCATTACATTTTTGCATTTCAAATCAAAATTCACATTTTCCATTATCCACTGAAATCTATCAATTGGAAATACAGTCTACAAAAAAGAATTAAAATATAATTCCATTTAGCACATACAAATATTTCCATTGCATATTTAAAAAGTGTCGCTATTGCACAGCTTCGCATTTAATATACAATTTATGATCAGGCAACATATTAAAAATTTAAATTAATTTCAAGCTGTGTGACGAGTGCGGCTCCTACTGTTGCTATTGCGACTGGCAACAGGGCGCATGATGAATATCCAATGACTGACCAGCTGAGAGGCAGCAGGGCGGTAAATACAGAGAAGTTTTCTATTTATTATGCGCAGTGATGTCGCTGCGACTTTGGGTTTAGCTTTTTTAGATATGCTTTGCCATTTTTTAATAAAGTTGAGACAATATTTTACACGCACGCACTGAGACTGAGACCAAGACTAAGAGTTATGGTAGGCAAGAGAAAAGCATTTGGCAGTCTTGTGTCCTAGATAATCTCTGGTTGAAGAGTTACGTTAAAAAAACTGTTCCTGAATCATTTATGTCAAATTTATGTTAATATATTTTACAATTGTCGCTCACCCTGTGACCATGTCACTTCAGTATGTGTGTGTTTGTGAATGTGTGTGTGTGTGTATGTGTGGGTTTGTTGTTGTTGTCTTTTTAGTCTTTAAAATCTGCATAAATTTTCCTGGCAGCTCAAAGATCCCAGCTCGCATTTCTTATCAACAACATGGGGCAAGTTTCTTGTGTGCGTACTGTGTGTGCTTCTGGTAAATAGAGTCATAAAAATTGCCGTTGCTACAAAATAGGGAAAAAAAACTTGCATATTCGTTACACGTCACACGTGCCCCAACAGTCCCATTCAGTAATGTAAGTCCAAGTCTCATAGTATTGGGCAAAAAGTCGTTCGCATGTTCAAACTGATGATTTGGAGGCGACGCTATGTGCCACAAAACGTCGCGAATCAAAGCCTTAAAGTTGCTTATGTATGTCTAAACGACAAAGACATTGCAGTTCCTTTGTGTCCTTTAAGTGTGTATACGTGTGTATGTTGGTGTGTATGACTTCGAGGGTTGCTATTAATATTTATGAGGAACTGATAAGTTGAGTTGTTGCTTAAAATATTTCACGAGAGGCATATAATAAAAGTGTAAACTTATGTTTTTTGATTAACAAATATTCGAATATTTAATCCAGGAAAAAACAAAACTATATTTAAAATATAAAATAGGATAATTCTGCTCAACTTTTAACGCGACATTGCAGCATTGCTCTGATGGCAATCAAAAACTATCAAAAATCTATCAGTGGAAATTTAAATTTAATTCTACAGTTTTCCTTCACAGATAAATCTTTTCAAAAATAATTTTTGTACCATTCAACACTGAAACTGTTTGTGAACTTATAATAAAATATTTTTTGACATATCGTGCAATTAAGGCATCTTTGAACATCAGTATATGATGTTTCATGAATTTTTGCAAACGACCCTGAAACCAAAGAGCAATCGACTGAAGAGTTCTTTCAAGATGAATTAAAGTTTCTCTTCTAAAAACACTTCAACGACAATCGCATCTGTTCAAGAACAAGAGATATATTGCAACAGTACAATGTTGTAGAATAGTAGAAACCAAAACAACTATACATATTCTTATTTATTTACATATTTTTAACAAATAAGTGAAATTCGACATCAAAGAATGTTCATGTGAAATAGTAAGCACCAAAACTGTCGAACTTATGAATCAATTGCCATAGAGCCCTGTCTAAGTTATATCTAATGTTTTCTTTAAATTCCCGCTAAAGAATAGTAGATATTTTGATAAATATATTTCGCAATGCATAAATAAGTGGTTTGCTTAACTTTAGTAAATTGAAATGAAGATATTTAAAAGCAATAAAAGTATTTTTGACAATTTTTTTTATTTATTTACTTTTAATAATAATATTTTTCCTAAGCTATCGTGTTGACCTAATGGCTTTGCTAAGGCCGGAAAAGGAAAATTAAAAATAATAATATTATTTTTGATTGTGTGAATTTTTTAAGAAATGGAACTAGCAACCCTCCTTTGTACCTTTGTATCTCCCACTCACAGGGTTCAACTGCTGTGGCGTCTTTTTTGCCAAAATTCGTTACGGTTGCTGCCTAAACGACGCAATAAGCTTAACACTTTTCCAGGGAAATCTCAGGCTGAGTTTTCATTGCTTCTGCTCCAACTTGAATAGAGTTGAGTTGGCTTTATTGCTCGACTTGATAAGCCCCTGCAATGCTGTGTCAACTGTTATGTTGCTTATCGCACGTATGTGTGTATATGTGTGTGGCGTCATTGTTCATTGAAAAGTGCGCAGCATGCAAATTTCACTTCCTCTTTTCTCTTCCGTCATTTTTGATTTTGCCACTATGGCAATTATTTGTGGTCAGTGTTCAATATGTCTTCTTACATTTATTGAATGTGAAACCCAACAAAATCGGTCAAGCATACCACAGTTTCATATATATATATATATATATATATATATATATATGTGTGTGTGTGTGTGAGTGTGTGTTATATGTAAGGTTGCCCCTGGGGTGTGCGTTAGTTTTATTTTATGGCAACTGATGATGAGGGCGCTGAGGGAGTAACAAAACCGATTGAATAAAGAAATCCAAACGGATCCAACGCAATTTTACGTATGCAGAGCAAATAAAAATCTCAACTTAGCAACGCCAAATGAATAGCCACCCCCTCTATCGCCCCGCCAACAAGCCCAAAATCCTGAAAATTTATAGGCACGCATGTGACATTGGATTTGGGACAGGGTTTATAGGGTTCTACAGTTCCAAAAGTTGCAAAGTTCTTGGATAACAACATGACGACTGGCATCACTTTGAGGATGAGAATAAAGATGCTGATGCCGCTGAGTATGGGAATGGGGATGAGGATGGGGATGAGGATGGGGATGAGGATGGGGATGGCATTATTGCGGCTGTGGCTGCTTTTTGCATCTTCGTCTTCCTCTGCGGCAGCATAAGGCAGAACGAAGCGAAATCTTTAGCAACGATTTCCCTAAATACTTCCGAATTTCCGAAATATTACAATATCACGACAGCAACAACATTACCAACAATGTAAGCGGCAAAATGAAATCACGCGAAAGTTTTACAACGCGTCCTGACTTTTTTTTTGTGGCTCACTTTCTAGGACTGTGGACAAAAATAAACTGGTTAAAATAATTTGCTTTCATATATAAATTGAATATAAAGCATAAAATTAAAACTTGCCTTAAGACAATGTTATGTTTTATAATTTTGTCTCGAAGTATATTCGTCAAAATCGAAGCTGTTTCTTCTTATATCGTTAGACTCGTTTTGAAATTTTCTCAAATACTTCCACGTGTCAAGTATTTTCAGTTTACTCTTTAAAACGTACAATTTTACTATACTACCAATAGGAACTACAAAATTATAATCCGGTGATTGATTATCTCAAAGATTTGTTAAGTACCCATTTATTTTGAGCACATTGTTTCCCATTCTATCCATAGTTCAAATCCTCAATGCGAATACGAAGTGAAGCATATTACACATTTAATGTGACCGCGTACTTGCCATGAACTTCCCAGCCATTGTATGATTCTTGTAAACTTTTGTGGCAGGCAAGGAACGCATAACATGCTTGGGACAACTCCAGGCTGTGGAGTGGGAGTGAACTAAGGATGTGGAAACGGCTGTGTGTGAGCCGGAAAGAGCTGCAAAACTTTCTCCTGGGGCGGTGTTCAGCTGCTCTTTCTGTTGTTGTTTTTGTTGTTATTAATATTGTTGGGGCTGAGGAAAATATGAAATTGCAAAAGGAAATTGGCATAAAAAAGAAATGAGAAAAATATGCGCGCACGCATACAAACAAACATGGTGGCTGGACGTCACGTGACTGTGGCATATGCTGCACTTGAGCACGCGCGGGGGCGTTGGCCATTTTACCCGGACTCCGGTACCACCCTACCGCTCCCTCGTGTGGCAGGCAGCGTTGCATGAAAAGGTCGCATCGAGATCAAAATGATTTTCAATTTAACGCGTTTACGTGCGGCCATTTGTCTACTTTCGAATTGGCATTTCTCAATGGAATTCACGTGAACGACAATCTCTACGTTGGCTGCACTTGACCGTAAAGTACGGGCGTAGCGGGGGCAACACCAGGCAATTAATTAACATTTACAACGTGTTTACAAACATTTTTGGCGCCTGAGAGTATGCAGCGAAAACTTAAAATTGAAACGCTTTTGTGCAATTAATTTCGATATTTACGCATAATTTAAGATATGGTTGCCTCGCATGTGTGTGTTGCTGGAATACTTTGAAAATTAAAATCAACCCGAGGCACTCGCACAAATATTGATACATTCTAATGGATTCCCACACACACACACACACAACACAACACTCAAGAGGGAACGAAGAAAAGCTGCCGAAAAGGCAGACAAAATGTTTTTATCGCAGTTAGGCAGCTGCGCCAAGGACATTCGTCCTTGTGAAACATTTGCCCAATTCACTTGGCTCTGTATCTTTTATTTATGGTTTTTAAACACAACTGCCGCTGGCGGCTCCTTAAAGCCTTTAAACCCTTAGCCTCTGCTTCTCTCTTTCTCTGCTGTGTTTCCCAAAAAGGGATGTTGGGTATATTTGCCTTTTGCCATTCCGCTGTTTTTAAGCTGGAGTCAACAAATCTAATTCCAATCGCTATAACTTTTTCAAAACGAACCGATATTCATGAAGAGTAGCTTTTTGGTATTGTTGCAGCGTCTAGATTATTTTGCAGCGGGAATGAAGAAAACTTATGACTTTTCAACGGATTCAACTATTATATCCTCATATAGACTACTCCCTCTCCCTTTATTTTTATATAATGATAATTAACGAACTTTTTGAATTATTTGGCCGGGTTTGCTAAAACTGACTAGTAACAGAGTATTCCCAAGTCGTGTAACGTAGATATTGCTTACAGCGGCGCTGACATTCGTTGATTTGTCGCTGCCATTTGCTTATCGACTGACGAACTGACTGGACGACTGCGTGCAAGAAATGCGGGCTCTTAATCCCGCAGAATTTGGCTTAATTATCGCCAATGCCACACGCACAGCAAATGTTAAGCGTGAGCTTTAGTTTAAAGCGCTTTAATTGCTCTACAAATGGACGACTAATCACCAAAGCACTAAACCAAGTCCCCCCATAATGGCGCATGCAAAGCGGAAGCGGAAATTCAGAGAGTCAAAAGTAAACTCCCTGCACAGGACTGCCCCTAGTGTCTCTAGGCAACAATGTGTAAAAGTTGCAACAAAGCGCCAGCTGGTCTCCAACTTCAGTTCCACACACACAGACTCATACGCACACTCACACACACACATGATGCAGATGAGCTGTGCATTATGTATGTATATGTGTATGCATAAAATAGCAAAAGTTACTCGAGCACTGTTGCAAGTGCATTTGCGGTAAGACTTCATGGCGTCATGGTCGTTGCTCCTGCTGCTCCTTATTCCTTATTCCCTGAACAACGCAAGTTACATCATCTCATCATTCTTCTTGTGGGTTTCTGTGCTGTTTTTGTACATTTAAGCGAACGAACGGACTGCCACTATTTGAAAGGATCACTTAAGTAGGCTCAGCCTATCATATATGTGCCCAGTGGCGTATAAAATAATTATAGGCTAGTAGGGGATTTTAAATTATTGTCATAAAAATTGAATAAGGCTTTTTCGAATAAAAGAAATATATCCATAACAAGGACGACAACATTTAAAAGCAAATTTACATTTTGATACCATCCGCATAAAGAATATTTACTTTCGACACCTCGAAGAACTCTCATGTAGTTTTTACTATTTAAAAATTTTTTTTATTTATGGTAGTTAGTGTTTTCAACTTATTTTACTGATTTCCGATGGATAAAACGCATTTATTGCATTTATTCCTAACCTTTACGTGTTACCTCCCCCTTTCCCTTTGGCTGCGTGGACCACTGGATATAAATAGGCAGCAAAAGTGTATCCTTATATATATATATATATATATATATATGTGTGTGTTAAGCGTTTGTATTGTTATGCTATCTGATTATTGTTGTTGTGTTTTAATATCTTTAAGTACGCCACTTCCTTAGGCAACAAAGCGTCAAGCAGAAAGCGAACAAGAAGTACAGCTATAAAATTTAATTGTTTTACTGGTCTGAGCAGCAATAAAGTCAAGTACTTTTAAAAGAAATTCCCTAGATAAAGTATAAGTCCCCCAACAAGAACTTAATATATATTAATATTGCTTTAAATGTTTTTCAATTGAATCTCACTATGAAATAATTTGGCTAAGTTGTTGTTGCTTATGTTAAATTGGATGACTTTAAATGCATCTTCGTTTTTTTGGTTTTTTTGGCTGTTTTTTTTTTTGGGTTGTCAGGGAGGTGTGAATCTTCGAAAGATACTGTAAGCCCATGCTTTCAGCATGCACGATTCACCAACAACGTTGATGCCTACGTACTGAACACACCCTCCCACACACCCTCCCAGTTCCCCGCTATGGCCCCGGGAGGTATTATTTCGCGGTGATGGTTTGCCTAATTCTGCACACTCCTCTACAAGGCTCTCTGTTCATAGCATATCTCTGCCGTCTGCTATCTAACTCCTTCTTATTCTTAGTCGCCTTTTACGACAAGCTTTGACATGCTGTGGTGGTATTCTTACCCCGCTCATCACACGCCTGTGTAAGAGCACTATTCTATTATTAGACGCCGCTCTCTTTCGCATCTTCTAAGGTCGCTCAGTATATATGTGATGACCTGGCTAACATTCCACCAGTTTTCCTCGCTCTCCAACAAGAACGTAATTAGATCCTCTGGGGGAGGAACCAACTCCGTTGCTGCCCTATATCTTTGGCAGTGGTAGAGAACGTGTTGCGGGTCCTCGTTGACATCCAAGCTTATGCTTGAACTGGTGCAGGTATTTTCTGAAGCCACCGTGGCCTATGAGAAACTGAGTAAAGTGATAGTTAATTACTCTATTGCTCAGTCCTATCCATTCTATTACACTGGGGATTAGTCTGTGGGTCCATCTCCTCTAAGTCGCTGTGTTCCACCAGTGTTGCGTGGCTATCTCCGATCTCCATATCGCATCCGTTGGCGAAACGATGTTGCCCTCCGCCCGTCAAGCGTGTATCTCCTTTATCTCTCATGCTAGGATGTCCAAGGGTATCATTCCAGGTAGAGACAGTCCTGAAGCCCGATATAGTCCGTAGTGCACTTAGGTTAGTTTTCTGCGAAGCTGTCCAGTGCCGACGCCCATATTGGTGCTGCATAGAGCAGTACTGAGGCTACGACTCTCGCCAATAATAAACGCCTACCAGCCCTGGGTTCACCAATGTTGAGGAGCATCCGCGAAAGTGCTGCCTGCATTCTGGAGGCTTTTTGGCTAACATATTCGCTGTGGGGTCGAAAGCTTGGTCTGTTGTCCAGCATGACTCCCAGATATTTAATTGCCACCTTTGACTTGACGGCGGTATTGCCCACCTGTACGTTAATACATTTCACAATTTTCCTGCTAGTAACGAGAACTGCCTCCGTTTTATTTTATGGCTTCCGAGCTCAAGGCTCGCGTTATGCATTCACTACTCTCACTACTTTTATTGCGACACAAGCAGTTGCTTCCACCAGCCTTATGTTTTTCGCCACTACAACAAGCACCAAGTCGTCTGCGAACTGCGGCATTACAGTAATTTACATTAAGCTGGGTGCACTTCAGTTTCGTTTTGCAAGTGCGCTCCTAAATAGGGGGCACCTACCACTGCCGGCAACATGTTTAGCGTCCGTGATTTTGTCCTTACAGAGCATATACTCCGAGTCTTTGCTGCAGTCCTTAGCTAAGTGCCCTTCTAATCCACAACGTCGACACAGCTTAGATCTGTCCACCTGACTTTCGCAATGTTTTGCCAGATGGCCAAATGATTGGTATCCGCTCCCGATAGATATCATCTAACACAAAATCCTCCAGTTGCATTTGTGATCTTAGAGCTTCATGGATATTCTGCTTGGTGGTGACTTCGTCCAGGTCCCTGCACTCAATTGTGACTCTATTCTCCCAGGGCTTCACCAAACAAATCACGGAACGCTGATGTGTCTTCTCCAGCTTTGATGAGTGGCAGCAGAAGTTCTCCTTTTACTGTTCTCCGAATTTTTGCGACCGCCTGTCCTAATTCGCCCAACTTCTCATTAGCTCTATGAAGTTGCGCATAGATTGGTGAATTGATCTTCGCTTTCCGTGTTCGAGCATTTTACCAAGCGTCGATATATCCTGTACAATGTCGATCTATCCTGTACGGGTCGGGTGTTCAGGGCCGGATCCGCGTTGGTCTCTGGTATGTGTCATCTGAACCTGTGTCGTCAACTTAATGGGGACGGGCCAGCGAGCGTTTTTTGAGATTCGCCAAGTTTTAACGGGACGGTGACGGTTATACCATTACCCTAGAAGCCATTTCGCCTAAATTTCACTCCGCTTACTCAGGTGCTAGAATAATATTAACCGTCAGTCCAGGGGTCTTCAAGTCCAGAAGGATTTCAGTATACAATTTATAAGACGTTACTGGTCTCTGTCTTAATCACCCGCTCGTGTTTGTTAGCCGCCACACGGGTGTGCAGCTGCTATCCAGGGGGTATCTTGCATACTGCCGGAGGTCACGCATATCACTACTGCTATGGAAATGAATTGATCTGATCGTTGCCAGGATGACGGCGATCTGAGTCTTTCCGCCTACTTGAGGCACCGTTCCATGCGGAAATATCCCCGTGTTATTTTAGTCGCCTCGTACGAAAAGCTCTGACAAACTGTGGTGGTATTCTATGACCCGCTAACCACACGGGTGATGTGTGTGTGTGCGTGTACGTATATCGGAGTGGCTAATATGGTTCCGTCAAAGCTTTAGAGGTTTTTTATGCCCCAAAATTTTGAGAAGCGCACAAACCAATTCATTATTTTTCACTTTAGCACTCACCGTGCACAAACACAATGCACTATGAAAATAATTGATCCTTTTTAAAGCATAAACTAATAACTTAAATATATATGTATTAGGCAAGAGTTCTTTTAGGTTCAACTCTTTGAACAAGCTAAAATCACTGCTTGCAGCTACACGTGGATCACACATGGATTGATTTATGGGCAGTGAAGTATAATTCAAGGAGAAGGAGGGAAAAAATTAAATATTAAAGTGACTTGTTATAAATTTGAGATCCAATTGTCTTATTTTTTTCAACAATATTTATTCTACTTTATACTGTCGAAAATGCCTTCTTCAGCCTGTTAAATATATTTTAAATTATAATTCCCCTTTATTTACCCGTTGTTAGGAAGTATATTATGCAAAGGCTGTATCTTTGTTAGTAGCCATAATTTAAATATATTATTAAAGTTATTTTAATTGCTGAAAATAAATAAAATAAGAAAATAAATAAAAAAAAGTAACAAAAAATTTAAATCTTATTATCTATTGCTTTATTGCCATATCTGATTTTGTGAGGATTTTTTTCAGAGCTTAAATCTCCTAATGTTTTAATATAGTTAATAATTTTACTATTTTGAATTAATGAGTTAACAGAGTACAAATTTTCAAAATCCAGATAAATTATGTTTAAATATGTGAATCCTAACACGCTATCTATAATATTTGCTTATAACACAGATAGTTCAATTCAATTCGGTTTCCAACGTCTGCTAGACATTCCTCTCATAATTTAATCTTACCAGTTTGTTGTACAAATTGCTTTATTTTTCCTTAAACCTTTAAGCACTTTCATACAGCAGCTATATTTAAAATCTGTTGTCTTAACAGATCTTTGTTATGTAAACATATCTGTTGCAGATGTTCCTCATTTTAAATAATTGCAATGATTGATTCTGTGTCCCAAAATTGTTAAATTTTTCCTATGGTGCATTAGCAAGAGGCAAAGTCCAATGCATAAAGCACACACTCATATACACTTGCACACACACTTGTATACCGCACTCAAGACACGTCGCTGCTTGACTTTATTTTCGAATCGCACCCCTGCGCTCTTCTCCCTTGCCTGTACGGGCTTTAAAGGTTTTCTATACTGGCATTGTCTAAGTTTGTGAATGTGGAGTGACTGTGAAGTGACTGTGGAGTCAGCTCCGACTTGCACTTAACACAATTTCGTGGCCCACAAAAGACTTTCACTGCGGCGTAGCAGCCCCCACAAAAAATAGAAATAAAGTAAAAAAAATCACCCGCCCCCACCACTAGGTAGCACCCACCATCAGCACTGCCACCACCCAGCCACCAGAGAGGCTAGTTTTTTTTTCTTTCTTCTTTTACGCGCCGCTTTTGTTGCGCCATCAAAGCGTGTGTGCGAGCGCGTGCAACGCCTTAGGCGACGCCACGTGGCATAAATTAATTTTCTCGCTAAATTTGCCATCATATCTCTCTTTTATTTCCCAACTTCGAAACGCATTCGCAATTGCTCTGTGCAGATATTTGGTCCTGGGGGCACCAAGCTGGAGGAGGACTACGACGATCCACCAGTCACACTGTTACGTGGACCGCCCGGACCACCGGGCAATCCGGGCAAAGACGGACGCGAAGGTAGAGATGGCAGCAAGGGTGACGCAGGCGAGCCGGGAGAGCCAGGTTCGTTGGGTCCACGTGGCTTGGATGGCCTGCCTGGCGAGCCGGGCATTGAAGGACCCCCAGGCTTACCGGGCTATCAAGGACCGCCCGGTGAAAAGGGCGATCGTGGCGATATTGGTCCACCTGGTCTAATGGGACCGCCTGGCTTACCGGGTCCGCCGGGCTATCCGGGCGTCAAGGGTGACAAGGGCGATCGTGGCGACTCAGTAAGTACACTTTTACTGTAAGATAATGAATTACCAATAATTGATTAAATTGCAGTACCGCAAGATGCGACGCCGACAGGACGATGGCATGGCTGATGCCCCACATATGCCCACCATTGAATACGTAAGTAATCAACTGCTTAAAAACAAGAAAAAACGCAATAGTCGAGTATACCCGACTAAAGGAATTCCCAGTCCGTGATCCGCAAACAATAATTATATCATATACGGGTGTGTGTGACTGATTTTCTAGACATGAACCTTGTTTTCTTCAATAACTTCGGTGTTTTTTATCAGATGAAATCAGTGATGAAATTTGCTCATCATAATAAGATTATCATTAATATTGTGTATTCTAAAAATCTAGGCAATAGTCTTAAAATCCATTTGCGTTGATATGGATTATCCAAAATTTTAATAAATAATAATAACTAAACTTGATCTGCGTATGGTATACGAGTAATCACATACCAAACTTGGTGTCACTAGCTTTTAAAGTCTCGGAGATCTGTGCTTTTATTATTGACCATGAATTTATTTACTTTATATGGTCAGAGATGCCTGCTTATGCCTGTTAGATACATTTACACAGCTATACACATTTTTAATGGGTACCAAAAGTCTGTATAGAGAAATAATTATCTCCTTCCATTTACTGCAGCTTTACGGGCCTCCCGGTTATTATTGACCATGAATTTATTTACTTTATATGGTCAGAGATGCCTGCTTATGCCTGTTAGATACATTTACACAGCTATACACATTTTTAATGGGTACCAAAAGTCTGTATAGAGAAATAATTATCTCCTTCCATTTACTGCAGCTTTACGGGCCTCCCGGTCCGCCAGGTCCTATGGGTCCACCAGGACATACAGGCTCACAAGGCGACCGCGGCCTGGATGGACGCAAGGGTGATCCAGTAAGTACTCATTTACTCATTCATTCAGACACCTATTTAACTGTTTTGATAATGCTCTGCAGGGCGAAAAGGGACACAAGGGCGATCAAGGACCCATGGGCTTGCCGGTAAGTTATTGAATTTTTTATATCCTAGCATATGAGATGATTTAGTAATTTATATTTAGGGTCCAATGGGCATGCGTGGCGAATCAGGTCCATCCGGTCCGGCGGGTAAAGCTGGAATTCCGGTAAATTTTATTTAATTGAAAAATTTATTTAATTGAAAAATTTATTTAATTTTCTGAATATTTTAACTAAAAATTATTTTTTGCCTTCTCTGCGGTTTCAAAATTATTGTAGATAATTTTATTTTCGTGAATCGTTTAGTTCTTTGTGTTGTTTCTGTTTTATTCGTTTATGTGACTAAATATTGTCTAACCTTTAATATATATATTCTCCATGTCTCCCTCTTTCTCTCTATTTCTTTAATCTGGAACAGGTGTGGGGCGACTACTAATACAGCTTAGTTAAAACTGCAGTCTAATATATAATAACAACTAAAGAAACACATTGCGCCAAAGGTCAAATGGAATGCTTCATGAACATATACAAACACACTCACACACATCCATACATACACCCATACACACACACTCACACACACAGACATACAAGCACATCCTTACGCACAAGGAAGCACACAAACAATACGCTGAGCCCTGAGGAAACACACTGATAAAAAAAATAATCAGAATTATTTGCATAAAAAGTTTGATCGTATATCTATAATATACTCGTATATATCTTTGTGTATAAGTATGTATATCAAATTGTATATACAACCCCGTGTACATACATACATAAGAAAGGCAATGCGAAATATCAGCAGCATGCCAGTTAAATAAAAATTTATATCTATATAACTATAATTGTGAAAACCCTAAAGAGCATGCAACTAACCCTTGACACGAGCGTATAAACATTTAAATTCATATCAATTAAAAGAGAAATCAGTGCATATATGAATGAGCCAAATGAGTATTTATATACATAAACAAACCGAAGCAAATAGACAACTATTTCTATACAAAAAGGCAAAGGCGATCAAAGATATATATTTACATCTATCAATTGAATCAACCAACTAAATTTCAGCCTATCTACCATACATATTATAGGTAAAAATACATATACTGTGAATGAGGCAAATATACATATATAGAAGCAAACAAACCCTTAAACATGCATACAAATATGCAATGCAAATATTTTAATTGCATTTCATTTGCCGCTGCTCTGTGCGAATTTACATTCGAGCAAAATCCATGCAACAGCAGCATAAATCATACGCACAGTGGGACGTGAGAAGTGCACAGAAAATCGTATTATTGGTGCCATTTCGTTACAGTATCTTTTAGATACAAAAGACATCTCATGGATAAACTTAATCGATTGACCCATAAATTTCATTGATTACCACATAAGCTGTTGTTGCAGTTGCAGTTGCAGTTACAATGCATTGTTTTATGTGCCGTCCAGAGGCTTTGTCAAATATTCAATTTACAGATACAAAACATTATTGCCAAAGCTTCAGTGCTTGATAAAAAAAAAAAAAAACACAGACAAAATAAATTATATATATATATATATATATATATAAATCTATAGGAAACCCAAAATGAATTTGGTAAATCCTCAACTTAGCTTACATAAGTGAAAAAAATCGTTTCTAATGAGTACTGTAATATAATATCGACAAATTTGTCTCAATGTTTACATAAACTTTATCGTGTTTGATGTGTTTAATGTCTACAAAAACGAAACTGTTTTAATATACATATAAATTACATATTACTAAATTATAACGATTTTCAATATACTCATACTCGTAAATAATAATACTAATAATAATAATAATATATACGATAACAACAAAGAGCTATCTTCCAATTGTGCATATTTTTCAGTGTTATACATATGTAATTTCCTTATAAATGAAAAAAAGGAAGAATTACCGCATAGCAACACAAATTAGTTAGGCTAAAAGTTTAAATATGTATTTCTAATTCCATCGGCTGCCCGATGCTGAACATAACGTCCTCAGTATATCTTAGAAGTCTTAGAAGACGCCAATCCGAACTTCCACTCAGCCCGTACCCAGCTTCTAATTCAGCCTCTTGATGGGAAAATCAATTGACTATATATCAACAATAAATACATAATCTTATCATAATGTATCCTATTGGTTTCATCGAACATCTCTAATTAAATAAAGCAAATCGAGCAAATCCAAAATTAATCGAGATACAATGCACATCAGAAAAGCGCAACAAATTTAAACAAAATATACATTTCCATTTGATATATTCGCCTGCAAATTTCCAATAAAAAAGTCAACTGAAAATAATGATATATGGTAAATGTCAACGAAATCAAATAAATGTAGAAGTATGATTAAAACGGCTCAGTATTTGCATATCTATAATGTAAAAACGATGTCGCAAATGCATTTGCATATTATAAAATAAAGCCTCAAAGGATTTACCAAGATAATGTTTCGGCAAATTACAAAGAATATGTCAATTTATTTTCAATTAGATGTGTCTGTCGTCCCAAACACAATTCGCATGTCAATTTTTATTTAACCCTCTGGGTTAGCCAACATTAAGGTGTATATAATTAAAATGTCAACTAACAATAAGATAATAATATTAACATTTTATCAACTATGCAATTTGCCAGTTGTAAATGTGTTCAACTTAAACTTTCACCATTTACTCCATTAGGGCTGCTCCCAATTCCACATTCGAGACAATTTCACAGAAATTCTTTTAAGCCAAGATAGCTTTCTGTTCACTTAACATTTTTTTTTTTTACATGAATGTGAAATTTGGAGCCGACCTTTTTATGTCCTCTAAGCTTTGTCTAAACTATTATAACTTACTGTACTCGAGATCCATAGGCTAGAATAATGAATTGTTCAGTCCCCTTGCAATTTGTTTCATATTTCGGCAATGCGCATAATGTTTAAATTTAACTTAAAATTAATATTTCACAAGCTGCTAACATTAGTTGTAAGTGTACATTTGTTAATTACGTACTAAACAAAGGTTTTTCAATAGCATACTGACATGTATGCATATGTGTATTTATGTCTATACATATACTGTATGTATTTATGTATGTGTATGTGAATTTTGTCATTTGCCAATACAACATTTAGCAAGATAAAGCCAAGACAGCAAATTGTAAAGCGGCTAAAATGAAATCAATTTCATTTTTATATTAATTATGCATTTTCAATAAAGTGATGGTTTTTTACTAAAACAAGAAATCAACAAAAAATTATGTAAACGTGTACATAGGTCTCTTAATTAACCGCATATAAACAATGTACAATGTACATATGTTACCCAGCGAACAATTAAATGGCGACTCGCTCCCGCCAGTCGATTGTGCAACATTTTTTGAACGCTTCTCTAAACTGCTTCTCTTCTTGTTCTTCATTCTCAAACGGAACAGGGTCCACCTGGTTTGGATGGCATGAAGGTACATTAACCCGCTTCCTGAAGTTTTTTTAGCAATTGTCTAAGTGAATAATCTTTGTTTCCACAGGGTGCTCAGGGCGAGACGGGCCACAAGGGCGAGCGCGGAGATCCGGGCCTGCCGGTAAGCATATATATTTTGATTGAATTGAAATACATACATACACGAAAGACACGCACACATACGTGTTTATTTACCTTATGTGGTTGCTAATTTGAATAATTTGTGTTTCTTCTTTTTTTATTGTTTACTTTTTTGTGTGCATGCAACTCTCTCTCTCTCTCTCTCTCTCTTGGCGTCGTACACTGTTTTCAATCTATGCAAACTTCCCAAACACAACTCAACTTCTTTTGACCCATGCACACCCAAACACTCACCCACACACATATGTACACCCACTCATACTCACATTAAAACAAACTGATGAACGCAAAACAAAAGGGCACCGACGGCATACCCGGCCAGGAGGGTCCGCGTGGCGAGCAGGGCTCTCGTGGTGATGCTGGTCCGCCGGGTAAACGGGGACGCAAAGGAGATCGCGGTGACAAGGGCGAACAGGGCGTGCCCGGACTGGACGCACCCTGCCCCTTGGGCGTTGATGGGCTGCCGTTGCCGGGCTGCGGTTGGCGGCCCCCAAAGGTTAGCATGCGTTTCAGCAAGCAAAACTATTTCACCTTCTTATTGGCTACCTAAAATGTGGAAATTTGCATGTGCCACTACTTAAAAAACTTATGCTTTTTAATTAATCTTCTGCTTATTGTTATTGTTGTTGTTGTCGATTAACCCCGTTAACTAACTTTTGCCTTTGCACACTAATATACGCAAATATGCACTCACATGGCACAGGAGCCCATCATCTTAACGCCCATGCACAAGGACTATTTGCCGGATGTAACACAGCCAGAGAGCAATGCCAGCGATTATGAACAGGAGGAAGAGGAGGAGGAGGACCAGCCGGAGGATAATGAAAACGAATATGATGAATATCAGGAAAATTTGCATAACAATGACTAAAGCGGAAACAACGAAACCCAAAACGACAAAAGCGCAAACACAAACTCAGACACTGAAATACAGCCAAAGCAAATAGATCCTTCCACACGCACACAAAACCCCCGCAAAACACACACACACACACGCACAGACACATACGCTCAAACACATTTACAAACAGACACAGATATGGCACAGACTCTAGTTAAGCATTTCCGATTTCCGCTGCGAGCCTGTCTCTGTTTCTCTCTCTGTTGACATATGCAATTAGCGCTAACCAATGCAAAGTGGCTGATGCCCTAACGCTCAACTACAGTAGATTCTATTAGCATATGCACACTCCTTGCAACACGCACACTCACACTAGCATCACTCTGTACACTCGTAGCTACTATATAACATAGTATTGTACGTATGTATACACAAGTAAAGCTCTTTGGCTACGATTGGTGTTGGAATTCATATAACTTTGCTTTTGGTACATATCAGCATTGGCCATTTTTGGTATAAAAGTCTGTTTCGCCCCTCGCAGGAGAACTGGCAGACCTGGCTGAAGGACGAGCTGAATGCGCTCCAGCATACAAAAACAAAAAACTAATTGCCTCAGCTGCAAACGCGTTCATCCTGTCGCAGTAAAGGTCCTGGACGTGGCTCTGCAATATTTGGAAGAATCTAAGCGCCTTGCTTTTAATTTTAGTAACTTGTTATTGTTAATGTAAAGATCGAACAAAATTATACTATCTAGCATAAATTTACCTATGTACTCGTACACCCATCACTAAATATACATCAACACAAGCATATGTGCCAAAATCCTTGACGACTTCAGTTTTAGGCATTTTACATAAGTAACATTTACTTATAGTCTTAATTTTATATGCATTACTGTAACATTGTATCTACATACCTACTACTACGATTATACCATGCTATTTCTACTACTTTTCTATAAAAAAAAGCAGCAAAAAATCAAACAAAAAATAAATTTAGTAAATAAAATATATATCTATTTAAAACATTTAATTACAATATTTCAATATAAAAAAAAACAAGTTGTTTGTAATTTTGTTTCGATTGGATACTTTTTTGTATGAACGATGATTTACTAATTCAAGAGGCCCAACGACACCAAGCAAGGGCTTCTTAACGCGCGAACCCAGGCAAAATAGCAAACCACCTCCCGCCCAACCGGCCGAGGGGCGCACCGCATTACGTGCAGTTGCGAAGATCGCGAATAAAAACAAAAAATTCTAAATAGACAAGATAATAAAATACATATATTTAACAATACCAAAAAATTCTAAAAATATAATTAAAAGAGCTGAACATTAGACAGATGAGGAAGTAATAGCGTTATAAGGGAACGAATAGAAAGATTATTATCTATAATATGAGGAAGATTATCATAGTTAGCACAAATGACTCCGATATCATTATGGATAGCATAGTTAGTACTACAGGTTTGAAGAGAAAGAGGAAGCTAGTTTCTAGTAGTTCTGAACGGAACAGCAAAACTAATTGCACTTATTAATTCGGAAAACCCAATTTCACCGTTAATTAATTTGTGTAGGAAAATTACACCAAGCATGATTTTACGATCAGAAAGAGAGGGAAGATTTATTAGTAAAAGTCTACTACAGTAAGAAGTGTTAGTAGTATTAGGAATATTAGTACTCCAGTTAAGACCCCTAAGGGCGAAGACCAGGAATTGTTCTTGTACAGATTCGATTCTGTCCTGATGAACCTTATATTGGGGACACCATATACAAGATCCATATTCCAGAGGCTTAGTAATATAGGCATCGTTAAATTCTTTCGATCAGCGTTTTATGAGACCCAGGACTCCAAAGGCTCGATTAGCAGTAGAAGGATCCAAAAGAATTCCCAAATCAGTAACCGACTCAATTCGTTCAAGTGGTTTCATGTTGAGCACATACCTATTTAAATAGCGCATAGGTCTACTAAAAAGCATTACGTTACATTTACTACAATAATACAATACAATACAATGCAATAATAAATTTCCTTTGCACCAGGTTTGAAAAATGGCTAAATCGGTTGTAAACTGAGGCCAAAAAGAGAGTAAGTACCCGACAAGCTTAACATAATCGGCATAAATCAAAACACGAGAGTGACTTATTGCAGAACTTAGGTCATTTATAAAAAGCGTTAGTTCTG
The DNA here is from genome assembly GCA_035043045.1 of Hirtodrosophila alboralis. NCBI lineage: Eukaryota > Metazoa > Arthropoda > Insecta > Diptera > Drosophilidae > Hirtodrosophila > Hirtodrosophila alboralis. The sequence goes on along the minus strand of JAWNNH010000846.1, from coordinate 70,052 downwards.
TTAGTAAGATAATTCGAAATCCATAAAATGAGGTTATTTGGAAATCCCAGAAGATGGAGTTTTCGCAATAAGAGAGAGTGATTGCCGGAGTCAAAGGCTATACTAAAACCAGTGTAAATGACATCTGTTTGCACTTTAGTTTTAAAAGCATGTATTACAAGAGAAGTGATCTATATTTCACAAAACCATGTTGGCAAGGTGAAGTTATAAATTTACTTAAATATCGAAGTTGAGAAGCTATTAATTTCTCAAGAATCTTAGAAATAGCAGACAATTTAGAAATACCTCTATAGTTACTGACATTTGACTTGGTTTTTTTTATGGAGAGGAATACAAAAAGATTTATTCCAAAGGTTAGGGAAAGAAATTAATTTTAATAAAGGTTTCAAAAGACCATTAGCACAGTACTTGAGTACACACCCTGGCACTTCATCCGGACCCGGTGAAAATATAGGCTTTATGGCCCTCAGATCACTTATTAGAGAGCTTTCCGTGAACAAAGGGCCAACAATACAATTCGAAGTATTAACATAATAAGAATAGCGCAATATCTGTTCACAATCTTAAACACCATACGCTGTTTGAAAAAAATTGGTAAATAGATCGGCAATTGCCTGATCTGAGTCTTCTGTACTTTTTTAAAAAACACTGTTGATGGAAGTTTTGACGATCTAAGCTTCACATTAACAAATGAGTAAAACCGTTTAGGATCCATCCGAAACTGTTGCCCACAACTTCTAAGGTAATCCTTATAACATTGTTAGTTCAGAACAGAGAAATTGAATAGATAAATCAGATAGCGAGAGAGGTCCAGGAAAGAGCCAGTTTCCTTGAATTTCTTATTCAGTCAAGACTTATAAGTCAAGACTTCCTATTTTTCAGGTTTGTTGATTCCCGCGTAATCAAAATAGGTTTATTAGACCTACATGGAATACAGGCTGGAACACATATATTAAGTAAAGAAGTAGCACTATCCATGCCCTGTAATGTATAGCTAAGACCAGTCAGTCTGGGATAAAAGCAGTGAGAGTTTAGTAAGATCGGACTCTCATGGGCAAACCACTCGGGTTGGTGTAATCTTATTGTCCATTATGAAGGCTGCTTCGTGACAATAATAATAAAAATAAAAATAAAATAATAATAATAAAAAAAGAAAACAAGAGAGAAACTGCTATCTTCGGCGCGCCGAAGCTATATACCATTGCAATGATCTCCTAACAAAATTTTAAATGACAACTTTGGTTTTAATATCTTCAAAAACAATAAGGTTTGTTCAACGTGCACTTTTCGACCGATTGTTCATATAGGAGCTACAAGATATAGTGGTCCGATTTTATTCAAACTTCGTCAGATTGTATAAATCGTATACGCATCGATATGCCAAGTTTGGCTTTGATATCTTGAAAAACAAAAAAATTATTCCTACAAACACTTTTCATGAAAATAAAAATTTTTATAAAGATAGCTCAAATATAAAGTCAAAAACTTTGCATAGAAACAGACGGACAGACAATCGGGCATGGCTATATCGACTCAACTCTTCGTCCTGACCAAGAATATATATGCTTTATGGGGTCGGAGACGTCTTCTTTTATGCATTACACAAAATTAAAATACCCTTTTGCAGAAGTTTAATAAGAGGAAAATTTCCCACAAAAAAATGTTTACATACTTTGGGGCATTAGCAAGAAATCTGCTAATAAGTATTGCCTACCTTAAGGTATTGACTTCTTAATTTGGATTTTCCTTGTAGCGAGAAAAACATTTTAACCTATGTCTATGATTTATTTTTATTATTTATATTAAACCTTAAATATTGAGAACAATTATGATGACAATTGGTTGTAAATGCTTTGTATAGGTATAAATATTAGCTGTTAGAACGCAAGAAATACTAAAAGTTTTATTGGGATGAAAAATATTTTGAACCTTTGAACTTCTTATAGCCTGGGCGCGCTTGTACAGATAAAATTATGCTTGATGTAGATTATGCGCAGAAAGAGAGTGATTTTCCTGCGCAACATTCGGTTTTTAATGCTGTGTTGCCACCTGGCTCTAAAATTATTCTGTTTGTCTGGCAAGGACATCGCAACGAAAGGCCAAAGCTCGCTGCTATAAAACAATACCACATGAGCTTTAATAAACTTTTAACTTTACATCCGAAAACAGCCATTTGAACTATGAGAGTTTTTCGAGTCGAGAATAAACTTGCTTAAATTGTGAGCTTTTGTCGTAAGTGTATACTACAGTGCTATGTGCTATAATGCCACTATGCAAAATTGTTAAGTTGCATAAATTATGGAGCGGTCCAGAAGTAAATCGCATCGAAGTGCATCCAACCTTGAGAATATACTGCAGCTTAACCGAAGGTTATTTGTGACCCGCAACAAAATTATAATTTTCATAAATTGCCAATCAATTGCTGATCTTATCGGACTCCATAACCCGCTGTGGTCATAAGGACTTAAAAAGGGGCGATGATATTGAAGCGATGCAGCGAGGAAATAGCAACAAGTAATGGGTTCTCCTACGCTATGAATATGGCGTGCAGTTGTATATGTTTAGCATTTATTGTTTGTAATTTGAATTTGTTGGAACACTTTACATTTACATTTACATACAGTATATTTAAACGCCAGAGATGCGACGATAAACTACAACTACACACACAAAACAATTTGACATTTTAATTGGTTTCATTTAAGCAATCAACAACTTTCACCAGATAACAGGAATTCTGTTAGAATTGAGCTTGGAGATATCAAATTCATATTGAGTATGCACGTATAAATACTTATAGAGATGTTTACACTTATGTATTGAGATATACTCTTTACTATATACATAAGTATAATAAATATAAAATATTAATAGATATATTTTTCAATAGTATAACAAATAGACTATTAAATTAGAACATTGTATTGGGCAAAAGTTGAGTTACAGTAAACAACATTTAATTATAATAACAACGTTGGAGCATTTTGGTCTGCTAACGGGGCTACAAATTGTCAAAATTTAAATGAATTCTGAAATTGCCTGTTGACTTAGGTTTAAATTAGAATGTAAATTTGATATACATATTTTACTAGTTGTGTTCATTAGTGGCATCAGCTAAGTCGATCAGGCGATCAGGCATACTCAAATATCAAAATATCAGTTAAAATGCGGTCTTGCCAAAGATGAAGTTGCCAGGCGCGTCCACATCCTCGGCGGCAAAGTACTCCTTCCACAAGGTGGCAAACTGCTCACGGGTAACATCGGTTTGGCCTTGAGCCATCTTGCCGAACGCATCTTCGCACTCCTTCTTATCCACGCCGTAGCTGGAACAGACAAGCGTAAACTCGTTCACGTCGATGCCGCCATCATGTGAAGCATCCTCCAAATCGAACATAAAGTTCATATACGCGTTCTGCCAGTCCATCACGCTGCTGGGATCCTTGGCGTAAGCGTCCCACATGTTGCACCACTCATCTACGCTGACCTGCGAATAGGGCCAAGAGGGTAAAGAGGGTTAAGAGCGTCTGATTTATGCGTAGCGCCTCTAACGCGCTGAAAACCCCATAAAGCGTCAAGCCGCAGGTGGAAACTTATAAAACATCATAATGATTCCAGGTTGGTGGCAGGAGCAGGGGCAGGAGCTGGGGCATGCATGTTGTAATTTATGCGTCCTGCACGCAATGCCCCATCGCATAAAAATCATCAATTCTTTTTCGTCTATTTGGTTGCCTTAGAAAACAACGGGAATTACCGCAGCCTCAGCAATCGACACCCTCCCCAAATTGAAGTAAAACATAGAACTGACCCACCCATAGCTCAGCCTGAAACTGGGGCAAGAAATTGTTGTACTGGCACTAACGTTAATTTTGGGCAAAGAGTATGCGGTGCGGTTGTCCATGTTTTAATGTAGCCATAAATAGTGGTCAAACACTAGACAACGTGCGGTCAGCACCATCAATTGCAGTGCCAATTGCGAGCCTCAAGCCACAAACACATTGAGCTTGCTGCATATTTTTATGTTTATTGCATCTAAGTGGTGCGAGTTGCCAAATTGAAATGCCAAAAGGCCAAGCATCCTTGACCGTGTGTTTGCCTACATTAGTTGTTGTAATTGTTGTTATGAGATTTGTTGTCGTGTACTTTAAAAATGAGTAAGGGCAATAAGAATGCCCGTAAATCTAACTCTAGTCAGCACAAAGCCAAAACGGCACAAAAGCCACAAGTAGTTGACTTGAGCTTATTTGCGGGGAACTTCGTCAAGTCTCTGGGCAAGGCCAAAACATTGTGGCTAACTGTGTCACAATCAGAGACGAAGGTTCTGCCACATGAAGAATGTGGCACACAACCCAATACAAGCACCCAAACATCGTGCACTTAAATTGCATTTTCCATTACGACTCGCATTGTGTTTCCCCTACTGGATTATACCGAAAATTTAATTTGTGCATGGCCTGATTATGATGAAGACGCTATATAGTAATAGTATCTAGTAGTAGTACCAATTATGTGTATATCCAAAACCAAAAGCAGTTATAAAGTTTGTCTCTTGTAATGAGCAGCGGCCTAGAAAACTAACTGAAATCGTGGCCCGGAACTGAAACTGCATTGCTCAAATAATTCACAATTCAATTTCCGCCCATTGTTGTCGTCGTGGAATTTGCTTACTGTTCCCCATACATTCCCCAAGTTCACCCTAACCTAACTGCACACTTGACTCAAATAAAAAGAAAATTTATGAACATTTTCTTTTTTTTTATGCAGCATGCAACCGACATTGTAATGTTTATCGTTACTTTGTGTGCATGTGTGCGTGTGTGTGTCCTTTCTGTGTGTGGTGGCAAAGCCCACTTGCCAACTGTTGTCACAATGGCATCGAGTGCAGTCCATGGATTTCAGCACTTTGCTGCGGACAATGAAGCCATTCAAATGGCGAGGAGCAAACCCAAAACGAAGCACTTGACATGCAGTTGTCCTTTTTTATAGCTACATAGATACTCCTAGATAGACAGATACACTGACTGACAGCTCACCTGGCCATCGTTATCCTTGTCCGCCTTCGATTTGAGACCAGTCCAAATTTCCATCATGACGTCGTAAGTCTCCTTGTTCTTTGGCATGTCCTTCGTCCAACCGCGCAGTTTGCACACGCGCTGCAGCAACAAAATTGCGACATAAATTGAGTTATCAGTTAAAAGTTAAACAAACAAACAACAAAAAATGTAAATTGCCAAAAAAAAAACAATCACCAAGAATTTTAAGTAAAATGAACAGAGTGCCCGAAAATGCCATGCAACATTTCAGCATTCACATTGTTGCACTAAGTTTTCTATTGTTTTGTTGTTTGTTTTCGTTGTTGCAGTTAGTGTTTAGTGATTCAGCTGTTAGTCGATAAATATCGTTGGCTTGAATATTTATCAGCGACATTTCAGCTGAATTTCAAAAGAATTTTTTAACATTTGTTTTGGCATATTTTAACGGGGCTGTTCGCATAGTTTCGCATTGTACCCGCCTCCACGCTCCACTTACCTCGATGGCCAGCTCGAAGTCCTTAACGTCAATTTCGCCGCTTTGGTTCACATCTGTTGGCCCGTTGTGTTATTTTGGCCAATTCGGCATTGCACATTCCGCGTGAATTGCATTGTTTGCATGTTATGTCCAGTTGTTGGTCAGTTGGTTATTTGTCAACCAAAATAAAAATGAAAATAAAAATAGAGAAGGGAACATTAATACAAGTTAAACGGATTTCATGCAACGTGGCCTCGTGCCGCACAACTTCCGGCCCAACACATTTTTATGGCTGTCTGTCTGCAATCGCCAGCTCTTTGGCTACTCGCCACATGTCGCACTGGGTGTTGCATTACCATTTGGTTACGACTGCAACATTGCAACGGTGTGCAAATTCCCACTTCAAATTTCAGTGTCAAGTATTTGGCGTTTCCATTTTATGGCCGCAGCTGCAACTGCAGTTATTGCCGAGCATGGCAATGGGCCAACAGTGTGCTCTAGCGGGTGTCTACTGTTTACTACCTGATAATTAGTCATAATCGAAAAACACTCAACTTTTGTCATATATACTGACGATTTGCTAGCTGACTCAGCAAAATTTTCTAAAATGTGCAACAAAAAGCGTGGCGTACTTTTCAACGTAAGTTGCAACATTTTCTGTTTTTTTTTAGCTTGTCACAATTGGAAATCCGGCTTGTTTTAGGGCGCATAGCATATGGCTAATAAAATTGTATGCCCTAAACATATGTAAAGAATGCATCAGATAATAAGTATACGCAGTGTGGCTTTTTGGCAAATCGAATCAAATAACTCACAGTTAAAATATTGTCTCATGGGAATGGTGCCACAAATTTTACAATACAGAAACTCATGTAAATAAGATATTTCCACTAGATTATCTGAGAAATGTTACGTACGCTTGTATTTTTTTAAGCATTGTACTTAGCTCGACAAAATATTTAATATGAAATTTAAAAAAATATTTATGCTAATATGAAATGCTGGTATATATTTCAGAAATGATGTTCTATATAGATTTATACTGTCATAAATTTCTGCAAATTTTCTTTCCTATTTAACAGAGGTTACAACTATACCTGTGTAGTTCTTATTCATTTATCATTATGCGAACTTAACTAAACTTGTACTTACCAAAGAACACATTGAACAGAAACAATAGCTTCTTTTTGCGAAAATCGGAGATGGACATTTTCTATATTTGTTGGTTTTGGTTTTGGTTTTATTTTTGGTATTGAACTCCGATATGTACTTGACAGCTGCAAGGCAAACGGAAATGGAAAATTTAAATAAGAAATAAGAGAGATAGAGAGGAGTAATCAAAATAAAAAAGCACAAATAAAATGTGTTGAGAGTGCAATTTTTTTTTTTTAAATTAAAGTGCAATTGAAGATGGTGTCGTTTAGGCGGAATTGGCAATTGCATATATTAGCCCACTGAAGACTCGTAAAAAATCTGAAAAAAATCGTAACGTGTGGCACCAATTGATTGCCACAGTGGCAGTGTGCCCGGTTTTGGCAATCCTGGTTTAGTTATGTCAGCTAATTCAGCAAGATGTAATAAAACAAGACTCTCTAAGGATGCACAAAGGCAGAGCGTAATGCAAATGTAAAAAGCTCGACAAATACAACTGTGGGGGGAATAGATGAGAATTGTCTTCTGCACCAAATGCGTCAGACCTGAGAAACATGGCTCATTTAACCTTCAATCAAAAGCAAACAGCCAACGAGGCCAATAGCAGCAAAATATGCCAGCAGGTTGCATGTGGCAGCTTTACACGGAAGCCACAGCGAAGCAGCATCATCATACACACCACACATGGGGGCATGGTCATGGGCAGCCTTATACAGCCCCCCTTATACAGGCTTTTGTTATCACACAGTTAATCGGTGTGGGCGTAAAGGTGGATGTGGTTGTAGGCGTGGCTGTGGCCATGGGCTTCATTCAGAAACTGTTTACTTTAGTTTACTTTGGCCAAGCCACCGAATCACCTTGCAGCCGCCTGCTGGTTTATTTATCATCTCATCATAAAGCGACAAAGGCAAAGCATAATAATTTCACAACAAGGAAATTGCAGTCAGGATGTCAAGTGGAATGCAGAATGCAATGAACATGATGACAACAACAGCGTTAACAATAAGGACATGCCACATTTTGCGGATGCGAATTCTGCTGTTAAACTAATGCCGATGGCTGAAGACTTGGGCTGCCAGATAAACTGAAATGGCCATAAAACTAAAGACAACAATCAAAAGATAGTTTTCTTTGTAATAGCACGTCTTGTCTTGAAAACTAAATTAAGGTACTTATCTTAATTTATTTCATAGTTGGAACAGAAGCAGCTAACTTATATAGACGATCCTTTTAGTGCCAAACTAATATTATTATATATCCTAAATCTACTATAAGTATTTGACTTGAAATTGGAAATTCGTTATAATTTCACTACACCGTAAATATTTACGCTTATAATTTAACATAATGCAGAATTTTATCATGCAGGCTTTAACGATTACAAAATGTATAACTCTTTAACTTCTTATTCATATTTAAGAAAATTTAAGAAAATTATCAACTGAATAACAGAGTTTTAATGAGTTTCATCCTGTATTGAATTATACTTTGCAAGATTTTATAAATTACCATAAAAATATTCAAATGCATTTATAATTTTAATTTTCCCATTTAAATAATAAATTTCTGAATTGTCAACTTCAATGTTAATACGAATAATTATAAACTAAACCATACTATAACACACCTGAATTTCACAGTTTAATTATTGTCACGGACGTGAAAAATACAAAATAAAATGTAAACTTTAATTCAGTTTACTCAGTGTAAGGCAAAAAAAATTCAATTCAATTTTGCGAGCTGTTCGTTGAAATTTGTAACAAGAAATGAATTTATCTTTTTTCATATCCTTTACCCATTAAAACTGGGTAAAAAAGGGTAATGTAACATATATAAATGATTGTATAACACCGTAGAGGCGTGATGGTTTCTGTATGGCCTACGGAGATAATGAAATACATAGTATAATAATTCGGATAGATTCCGGACGATAAAAACACGATTTTGAAATAGAAGCTTGGGTTCAAATGTAATTGATTGATTGTTAGAAAAAATCGAACCGATTAGATAATAAACACCCAAAAAACTCAATAAAGTATTTAATATAGAGCAGAAATAATCAGTACCTGAGTTCGAAGGTGTGTTTGGGGTTTTCAAACCAAGATGCAGGGTATCTCCAAGTCATGTACAGTCGACTTGAACATTTTTACCTTTCATTAATTTTTTATTTTTTTTTGGCACTCAATTGTCCCGCCGTGTGTATCCTTTAAGCCATTCCAACAGATGGAATTAAGGCAAATGCGTCGCTTTTGCTTTTCATTTGTATTCGAACTCGGCGCTTGAATGGGGAAATTGAAAATAAGATTTTAAAGCTTATAATAGCTCGCTGTACATTTTATTCAAAAGTAAATTGAATAATTAAATGAGTGCGCAAATTGATTTCGCTTATGTGCCAAATTAATACAGTACGCATACGCCGCGTTGTGCGGTTGACAGTGTGGTCGTTAGTGCCTGACGCTTAAATTTGTTTTGTTACAGCTGCTATTTGAAATGTTGGCATAAATATTACCCATCCCTTAACCTATTGTACCCTTGTTCCATTTACTTCCCTCCGATTATGTTAGGGCTTTTTGTCAAGTTACGCATTAATTACCAATCTCAATACACATGCGCCAGTGCATAAAAACCACGCGCACCAAGCCACAAAATGACTTTGGCTTTGGCTGTTGGTTTGACTGGAGTAACCGCATTTCGCATTGGACCAGGCCATGGCGGGTACCTCATTAATTAGACCCAGTATCCGTGCAGTTCTTAATAATGGATGAACTGTTGCCAATTTTTGTTGTCATTTTTATGGCGCACTGCCCATTAACATTTATCATCGATGTTATAAATATTAGCCCAGTATTGGGCCATTAAACTTATAATTGGCCTTTCAAAAGAGCGTTGAATAAACTAAGTATGTATTTATCGAACCCGTCAACTTGAGATTGTGCTCCAATTAAAGTGTTTGCCAAGAAATTTTAATTAGCATCAAAGTTTGACAAGTTTGTTTAGTTGTGGACTCATTGTTCATTTTATTGATTGTAATTAGTGGTGACGGGCTCATATGTAAAAGGTTTGGAGGTGTATTACTTTTACTTTAAATCAAGATTAAGAATGAGATTAAATATTATTGTGTATTTATTACTGTCTCGTTTTGATTTACTTAATTCTTTTAAACTTGCTACTTGCTAGAATAATACTAGTACTGAAACTGATTAAATTCATGCTTGTATCATTAGATTACGAATGAAGTTTTCTAGATAATAAATTATTTGAATCGATATACAATTTGACGAATAAACCCAAAACGTCGATTATAATATTGTTAAAAATCAAAGATTAGTATGCTGTTTTGGTATTATTTATTATTTAATACTTCTAATTTTTATTGTACTGAAAACTTTAACAGATAGTAACTGAGACTTTCATCCAACTAAACTCTCCTCATTTAAATTATAAATATTGCCAAAAATTATAAATTATAATTAATATGAATGATATGAAAAGTGGAATAATATAATAGGTCATGAAACAAAACTGAGATATAAACAAGTCTGAAACATATATTTGGGGCCAATATCACCGGACAGGAGCTTATGAAGAATAATTAATCAGAAAATTTGTGATCCTAATTTAAGCCACTAAGATTTGAATTCAAAAAAGTAGTCAAAAAAAAAATTCTTTTAATTGATATGTGAATCACAAATTGCTAATCGTGAATTTCTGCCAAATAATATGTTAATTTTAATTTTAATCAAACGAAGCAGAACATATTTAGACCATGTGTAATAAGAATATTTTTTAGGTAGAGTGCTAAGTCTATATCTTAGTGGATTCAGTTTGTTATTCTATTTCGGTGTGGCACAGTTTACTATGGTCACTAATTACTTTTGCAATGCCGCAAATTTGCGTAGCCAATTTAAAATAATAGACAACGGGACTGCCTTTTATCTGATGATGCAGCCCGTCGGCTTGGGTTTGGAGGCAGACAGCATTGAAAACTACACAGCTGCAAACTGCGAACTGGGAAACTGTATTCAGCTGCTGTTGCATTGTGTGGGCCGCAGTAATTTTGTGTAATTTGCATTAATTTACATTTAATTTAAGGGGCAACAACAACAAACGGTAAAAATTGGAGCTGCTTTAGGCCTGTAGCGCACGCGGCAATAGCGATGGTATAAAAAAACCGGGACAGGACTTGAGGAAGATCCTTGAGTATATTTTCTGTAACTTTTGTTTGGAAACTTTATGGAAAACTTTGGTCGGCAACACTTTGAATGAATTCATTGCAAAGCAGCATTTCATGCACTTGTCACGTTGCTCGCTCTTTACAATGATGAGGTGAGACTGCAAGGACCTGGCTAGCGAAATTCCTTAGAAAACTGACAGCCCACTGGGAAATTGAACTGGTTCCAGTTGGCCACGGCCAGCAAGCTTTGGTTTTGTCTTCTTCTTTTTTTTTTGATTACTTGTGCTCGTTACTTGCGGCTTGTTCTTGGGCTTTTGTCGGCTTTTCAAATGTATTTTTCGAAATTGTGCCATTATTCTTGTAACGGAAACTTTTAACACAAATATGAAAGCACGTGCACACACACACACACACAAACTTATATACACACTTTGTCAACATTTACTGTTATTGTTTCACTTTACCGTTGGTTAGTTCTGAATCTGACTCTGACTCGGGTTGTGGATGTCTATGTGGCTTCCACTCTGGGCTTGTGTGCTGTGCTCGGCAACGCGCTTCGCAGTTTTGTGATGTTCGGTCGTGTCGAGGCAGCGGCTTTTATAAGCACTGAGGACCAGCCAACCACTCTATTGCGTCGACGTCAACGTTGACGTTGGCGTTGGTAGCTGCGTCGCAGTTGCCTTCGTTGCAGAAGTTCGGCGTTCGTCGGCGTCGTCGTCGTTGGTCGCTTTGGGTGCTCTTCGTCATCGCACGGTTTATCTTATCGCTGCGTCCGCGTCGCAGTTGACGCTGCTGTGCACTTGTCGCTACTGCATATGTGCATCTGTGTGCGTGGCGTGTGCTTGTGTTTGTGGCTACCACGTGCAACGTTACAGGACAGCATGCGGCATTTTTCGGTGTCTCCTAGGTTTTTGGAGATTTAACACTTGCAGAAATTGCTAATTGAATTTGAATTGCAGTTGTTGAAATTAAACGTCATTGTTAAGCTTGTGTACATTGTATTACGTCTGTTTATCATTGCTATAAAGATAATCTAATCTAATCACATTATTATTTAATATTTACCTCAGGTGAGCACAAAGATAGCGTACTCTGATTGATTGACTGACATGTTTGAGAAGAAATGCCTCCGAAGCCATATTATTTTATTAAATATCTTATGCTTACCCTTTTAAACTCTGTTCCCATTAAAAATGTGTTAAACGCGGGTAACAAACCTGTGCAAATGTATGTAACAGGCTTGATCAACATCAAGAGATGAAATACACCAAATTTGGTATGTTGGTTAATGTTTACCATACGCAAGACGTTTATATCAAATTTCCGATAGTCCTATCCTCGTAATCGCAAATCAGTAATAACGATTTATAGGTACATTCTAAAGATTACTATTTAAATTTTGGCAATTTAAATGACCCCAATACGCTTTGTAAATACCATAACGATCGGTTACTAAAAACTGAAGTTATCGTCCATGCATACAGAGGCAGCCACAGTCAGCCGCAATGGCCGTTGAACTGCTTTGCACTGCTTGATTTGAATATGTATGTAGTATATGAGAATATAGTACATGTTCTACCGGGTCTCGGGCTAGGTAGAGGGTGTCGCGGTAAATTGAAACAGGTAAGCATGCTACAGCTTTTCACAATTTGATAACATTATACACTTGCAAAAGGGTATTATAATTTTTCACGAAAATGCATAGATGCATGTCTGCTTGCTTGTGTGTCTGTCTGGCTGTCTGTCTATTTCTATGCATATTTTTTGCTTTCCCTTTGAGCTATTGTTGTTGCAGGTTTTTTGTATGTTTGATTCAGGCCGATCGGACCACTATATCATATAGCTCCCATAGGAACAATTGGAGATACCTTATTTTCATGAAAACTGCTTGAATGCAAAACATTTTTGTTTTTCAAGTTATGGAAACTAAAAAATCTGACTGAGTTTTATCAAAATTTGAGCACTATATCTTGAAGTTCCCATAGGAACGATTTGTCAAATATTTAAATTTTAAAGAGGGCCTTGGCAAGGTTATATAGCTCCAGCGTTTCGAATATAGCCTTTGCTTTCTTGTTTTATTTTAATAGATATTTTATTCTCATTAATGTACATCCCTTTTGCTGCAACTGCAACTTTTGTTATAAATTAGTTATTCTGGTTTGAATAGTTTTATGTTATTTTCATAATTTACTCTACATTTATTCAAATATGCCAAGAGAACTATAAAGTTATTGAACTTATAACATTTATTTAGATTTTCTTTCTTCTTCGTACAATTTCAATAATGTGTAACATAGCATATTTTGTGGCTGCATTTGGCAATATCTTTTTCTCACAGTGCATTGGTCAAAAAAACAGCAAATCAAAATGTGCAAATGTTCTGGACAAATTTTAAGAATAGCCTTGACACAAACACACATACACACGCACACTCACAGCCACAGATTTATACCACACTTGGCATCATAATTATAATGGTGGTACATTCGCATTCGATCATATCCAAAAGTGGACCACCAACTTGCTGGACTGGGGCTAGGGCTGGGGCTAGGGCTGGGGCTGGGGCTGGGGCTAAGGCAGGGCCAGCGACTGCAACGTCAGTCAAAGACATTCAGGCAAAACAATTTCATGCCTGCTTTTCTTGTTTTTAATTAAACACACTCATACATACTCATTTATATATGTAAGTATACAGTAAGTGAGCCCATGTATGCGCTGGTAATTGTCAACTCTTGCTGAAATGTCGCTGCCAATTTATCAGAATGAAAAAGTGGCCAACAGACTCGCGCTCCCGCTGCGCTGTCACAGCAGGCGCTGGTCGGTGTGCCCAAATAGAAAAAGAAAAGACTAAAAAACTATAGAATATACCAAACAAAGAAGAATGCTGCAACCTAATGCACCCGACCACAATATACTCTGTGCCTACCACAATTATTTAATGGGGCAAACAAGTTGTTGCTTCATATTTTATGCATTTACCCTATTGAGCAGTGTTTATGTATATAATTTGTAGAAATTGTAATATACACTATAAAATATCAAAAAAAAAAAAAATTAAAATCAATTTTTACATATTGTAAGCAGTTGTTCTATTTCTAAAATTCGTGAATTGGTGAAAGTCCAAAAATTTTCGCTATTGCGATATAACAATTGCCAAATTATTTAAAATGGGGTATTATAGCTATGATTTTTGGGCTGATTACAAGTAAGTATTACCTCTATGGCCAGATATCAATGCTATTGCGTCTGAAATTACAGCCATTAGCTGCACCTATCTGATCTTATCTAAGATGCATATCTAGTTTATCTAAGATGCATATCTAGTTTATATATTGTGATTCATACAGGACGCCGTTGTTAAGGAGCTTAAAGTATCTCTAAGCACACCAATTTTTGAGGTGGTGGACAGCTGATAGGTAAATATTTTGCTATTCCTTAAATCTGAATGACAAACCTACCTGTGGAAACCCCAAATGTGCCTTGATACTCAAAAGACATCCTTACCGAATCCCTTAAGTGTGTCGGATATTTGAAACATACAAGTAACTATTATATACATTTATCTGTAGACCAAACGGCTTTTATCGAGCTGCAATTTTCACACAAAATAGCGGAGACATAATTATCGTGCAATAAGACGAGATTTTATCATATTCCCACTGAAAGGGGTTAAAATGGGGGGGTCAAAGAGCAAAATTGCTTGGTATGAAATTTTATTTTGTTATTTGAGCTATCTCAATCAGATGTAAATTAAAATTTAGTATGAAGAGCTTTGTGGTTATTTAAGCTCTCTTAAACTCACAGATTGTTTATTTTCATCTAATTGTTACATTCGGAGAAAACTTGGTCAAGATCGGATGACTATATCATATAGCTGACATAGGAAAAATCATATGCAAATTAACGATTAATATAAATAGCTTTGAATTTTTCTAAGTTTTATCTTGACAAATCTGACCATTTCCAGCCAAATCTGATTTTTTTCTCTAAAGTCCAAAGTCCAATCGCAGCGAAAACTTTAAAACTTCGAGCAGCGAAAATATAAATTCCCTATTTAAATCGTTATTGGTAATTTGGATTGCACGAGAAAATACGAATAGAGGGAGAGGAGCAAAAGGGTTTTACTTTGAGCAATGCATGCACATGTGTGTGTGTGAGAAATTACGAGAGAGAGTGGAGCAAAAGGGAGCAAAAAAAACTAGGGTTCGACCCTGTTCGCTTTGATCGCAACGCCCAGGCTATTGCTGTGAGAAGTGTATCGAGCGCAGCGAGTCGGGGGTTGACAAGCGAAGCGAACTGGGGGTAAGCCCGCTAGTTTATATATAAAACTAAAATAAAAATGATAATTTGAAAATGCCCACAGCTTCACAATAAAATGTTTCTTAGCCTAACTTTTGGGTACGGCGTATAGGAAAATACATCGAATTCTATATGCTATTAGAAATCATAACTTGGCATAGTGGTAATGATATAATGAACAAATAAGAGTATACCCATCTATGATATACGATGTTCCTAGTCCCTATACCGTATCGCTCTATTTAAAAAAGTTTTGACCACACCCATATGTTACGTTAAAGGCAAAGTCAAGGTCGAAAAAGTGCAATCATTTTGAAAGAAATTAACTGGTAAATTTTCAATATTGTTTACGCGGTACTTACTACAAGTACTATATACACTTTTTCAAATTTGTTGTATTTTTTGCATTCCCCTGAACATTTTGCGTTCATAATAATGATAAATTTACGTTCATATAAGTAGGCAAGCCCAATATACCACTTTCTCTTATTAGGATTAGAGTATAAAAATAGTACACAGGCAGTCTCATTTTTGTGTTTCATTTCCAAAACGTTGCCACCTGCTGTCTATTGCGGATGACCGTTTTACCAATGTTTCGACTAATTTCGTTTCGTTCCCCGGTGCATATGAACAAGAGTGTCTCTGTATGTGTGTGTGTGTGTGTGTGTGTGTGTTTGTGTGTGTGTGTGTGAATGTGCGACGGTGCGTGTTGGAGTAGACAAATGTTTAAATTTGTGGCCCTTTTACCTGTTTGCATCTCAAGTGGCCATATGAGTGCACCTGCAAATGCTTCTACTTCTGCCGCTGTGCAGGCAGCTGTTCTTTGGTGCCTTGGCAGAATGGAAACGGATGTCGACATTGACACACTTTTAGATTAACATGGCCCAGGCCTAGACTTATACCTCAGACTCAGGCTCAAGCCAAATGCTACATGGCTGCGAGCTTTGCATAGTTTTTGCTTCGGTGTTTAGCTGTCCACCTATTTCGTGTTGTTGTTGCTTCTTTGCTGCTTGAGGCATAAACGAGCGGCCACTAAACGTTGGCCGCAAATTCAGAAGAAGAGGAAAGGAAGGCAACAGACGGGGCAACATATACATTTGTGTTTACAGAGTGTGTAGGGAGAACTATACACATGTGAGCGTGGCACGGCAATGGTACGTTATTTGTAGACAATCCGCACCTGCACACACTTTTCTCGTGCTATTCCCGTTGCACGCTTTTGTGCGGCCTTCCGTGCCAACCACACACTCGCTCTTGGCACTGAGCAATGGCAACTTGATTAGACCAACATGAAATTAAGTAATTTTGCCGTATTGTTTAGTATTTCTACAGCAGAAAACAGCAACAACAATGGGTGGGGAAACAGAACAATAACAAACACTGTCGGAACCAACTGTACAAAAGACCGTAACAAGGATACACAATATAATGAATGCTCAAGACTATACTTGAAAGAATGGGTTGCTGCTCCTGCAAACCTCAAAGCGAAAGCCTTTTAAAGTATACACAGGAAGAATCAGAGGTGCACTTAGATAATTGTGTCCAAAAGCTGGTTTTTGCTGAAAGTGTCAATATATCATATATCAAAAATCAATTTTCTTGAATACTTTTAGAATAGTTTGATTCTAGGGCCAATAAATAATTAATTAATTGTGTTGAAATTTAAAAATGGTGTTTCAAAGGTCAAAATTTCTTTGTATGAAAACTTTTTGATTTTTTTGAACTATCTCAGCGAAACTCACAAATTTCTTACTCATTGTTACATTCTGCGAAAATTCTGTCAAGATCGGATTACTTTATCTTATAGCTGCCATACTGTCTTTATTAATTAAAATTAAAATTTTGTATGAAGAGCTTTGTGGGTTTTTGATCTCCCTTAACCAAACTCACAGATTGTGTATTTTTAACTAATTGTTATATTCTGAGAAAACTTGGTAAAGATCGGATGACTATACTACATAGCTGCCATAGGAAGAATCAGCTGCAAATTAACGTTTAATATTAATAGCTTTCTTTTTTTCTAAGCTATCTTAACCATATTCAAAGGTTTATCTTCGAAAAATCTGCCATTTTATGCCACATCGGACTTTATCGAGCCAAATATGATTTCTTGCTCTTAAGTCAAAAGTCCAATTGCAATTGTTGTTGTTAATTTGACTTGTGCGAGAAAATACGTATAGAGAGAGAGGAGCAAAAGGATTTTACTTTGAGAAATGCATGCACATGTGTGTGTGAGAAATTACGAGAGAGAGTGGAGCAAAAGGGAGCAAAAAAAACTAAGGTTCGACCCTGTTCGCTTTGATCGCAACGCCCAGGCTATTGTTGTGAGAAGTGTTCCCTAGTTTCACTCCACATTTCGCCCCAAGATTTCAGCGAGCGTCGCGAGTCGGGTGTTGGCGAGCGAAGCGAACTGGGGGCAAGCCGCCCCTAGTAATCTATAAAATAATCTTTTTCCACATTTTAATGTGTATGAAAAATGTGGCACACACAAAGCACACACGTAGCACAACTTCCATAACATTGTCTAAGCTTAACCGATTTTCATGACAATGGCAAATTGATTGTTTAATGTCTTTTAATTTAATTTCACACCAAAATTTATTTTAAAATTTTAAGGTAGTTCCCTTAATACTTACGTGGCAAACAGGTGCCTTTCTTACCTTGTTTCATTTATTTCTTTAGATAATATTATGTTTGTCAATCAAGTATTCCATTGCAAGTATAAATATTCTCCACGGAAATACTTTATAACGACATTTGGTAAGAATTTGGTGTAAATCTGATTAAAAAACTGTTTGCCCCCAAAACAAAAATAAAAATAAAAAAACAATCTATAATGCACACACACTCGAATTACAAATTCCGCTCATATAAATTCATGTTATATAAAAACAAAAAAAGGAACTGCGAATATTAAACGAATCCTTCCTCATCCTGCAGCCTCTTCCCCAGCGGACTGCGTGCGAAGTTGGAGTCACAGCATCAGGTGCAACGGTGGTTGGAATGTTGCAAATTGCGATGCACATCAGACCTTCCACATCCCTCTTTCCTGCCGCAGTGCCGCAAATGGAGCAAATGGAGACAAGGACGAGCCCCAATTTGATGTGCCCGTGCCCCGCATAGCATCCTTTGGCGCTGAATTAAATCAGCTGTCCCTAAAAGTATGCAAGCCTGTCATGCATCGCTGAGGCGGTGAAATGGGGGCATGGCATGAAATGGGGGCATGGCATGCCGTGGGGCGTGGCGCTTGTCTGTGTAATTTACTTTTATTTTTTAAGCACTTTTCTTTTATAGCAAAACAACAACAGTAGGAGCATTCAGATACCGTGAACAATTGTATTACTTGTTTAATTTTAAATCTTTTACTTGTTTGCATGTGGATGTTCATTGCAATTATAAGGCATTTGAACTGTATTAGGTGCTAAGATTAAGATGAGTATATATTTATGAAGAAAATTTTTCTAAGATTGAAATTGTGATTTATGCAGCATAAATTGAAGCTAATGAATTTTTTTTCCTAACGGGCTTTCGTAGATAATTAGGGATCGATTGATAGCTAACCAACCATCCAAAGTTTTGCTCGCTGTCACAGCTATTGCCCTGTACATATATATTTGTAAATACTTATTTAAGAAATCGACAAATTCGTTCGGATCGGGCGAAAGAAATTTCAAAATTGCTTGGCTATCACCAAACTTCTTTTAGTACCTGAAATTCCCCTTTTGGTAAAATGAATTTCCTTTATAAAACAAATCCAATTTAATGTTGAAAAACTACTAATATACATATAATCTGTTTCAGTTAAATAGCACACCTATGACATTTGATTTTAAGAAACATTTGCAAACTATCAGTTTCTATATATGTAAACTCTCCGACAACCGATTATCACACCCTACGTGTCTTGTCTTTGAAACTTAATGTCTGCTAAACGTGTGTAGCTTTTAGAATGCATTTTTTATTAATATAAGTTTATAGAATTTTACAGAAGGAAAAATGATAGTTAGTGTTTTACTTGTTTAACATTTTACATGTTTAAAAATTTACATGTTTAACATTTAACATTTTTTGCGACAGCCGATTTGCACATTTCGCTTTAGTTTAAGTTTATGTGTAATTTGTCGTATTTGGCTTATAAAAATTAATTTTTATATAATTCAATAAATTTTCAGTAAAGTAAATATGGGAAGACCAAAAGCGTTGGATGAGATAGAAAAGGCAAAAGAAGAGGCTTACATTAAGTGTGGTCCAGCATACCTTCAAATATCGACGAAAAAAAAAAATTAGCGCTACCGTAAAATAATCTCCTCATTCTTAAGAAATAATAATACCTATGAAAATAATATGAAAGGGGTCCGATCTTCTCTGATTACAGCAATTGTCAAGCGAATTATTTTAATTTACACGACGTTTAATTTACACGACTTAGCCGCCAAAATAAAATAAAAATCACATGTTAAATAAAGTATTCTGACTATACAAAATACTTAGGGTATTCACGTGGAATAGCAACGTTGTAACTTTGCAAATTTGCAATACCAACCACGTGAACGGCCCTTAACGTAGAAAATCTGCTAGGTCAGCTTATTTTTGTTTAAATTTTTGACAATTAGATTTGTATAATTGTTGTCAGTGATTGTGCTTGTGCTGTGGTGCTCGGAAAGATGCCAGTTGAAAGCTTTAAGGATATGCTCTGTGATTTAAAAGCAAAGCAAGTTATTCACGATATTAAAGAAATAGAATTCGTTGCTTGAATAGTTGCATAATTTCATGTTTTTAACAGTTGTAGATGTATCTCGCTCAGACAAAATTAATGCAGACATTGCTGATAGATTGGCGAAATAATAACCTCAACTTATTTGACTAAAGAGGTTTCAATCAAATGCTGCGCGTGTCAAAGAACAAATATGTTAATATGGTAAAATTGTTAAGACAAATGCCATTAGATTTGCAACTAGCAATTGTGCTGTTTTGCTAGCGTACTTAATTAAGCTGTAAGTTATTTGTGACCACAATTAAATAAAAGCAATTTCATATGTATTTCAACATTTGTGTTTATATATTAGCTAAAGTTTAAGCCTAAAAATTCCCCGTTTTCTGTTTCAGCTCCTGTCGTTTAACTTTAAAATCATTTTTCATTCGCTGATCCTCCAATTTTTATTTGCGGTATTCTATTTTATTTTTTTAAGCCACAACTCCTTTTGCCTTATCAAGCAAAGCCTGATTGTATTACATTTGATTCTCAACGACATAAAACAGCTGTTTTCATAACTTTAGCACTAAAATTTACCAAAATATACTAAATATCGATCAAATGTATCGTAATTTATTCGTATCTTTTTACAACACTATTTTGCAATTTTGCAACAGATTTTGTAGTCAAGGGTCTGGGGTTAGCAATGTTGCATACAATTTTTCAGATCAAGTTGTTGTTGTGACAGCTTGCAAACTTGCAAAGTTACAACGTTGTTAGACCACGTGAATACCCTTACTATTTCGAATGCTGAACATGTTAAACTTCTGAAACAAGCAACGGGTTGATTTCTGTCGATTGAATATGACCTGAATCAAGTAGTGGGAGCGTTAATCTTTCAAATGAAAAATGTTATTTTTGGTGGGTAATGATGACTATGCTTACTATTTTCATTATCTTAAAAAAGAAGAGCATCTTTAGATAAACTGCACAGCCGATCGTGTCAATAACGGAGATGTCATGGTATTGGGAGCAATAACATACTTTGGCACTATAGGATTGCAATTTCTTCCTGGTCGTTTAAATACCATAGCATACTATGGAGTATTTAAAACGGCCTTTCCTGCAATCAAGCATACTTCTGGATCCTTGGAATCGGAGTTCCAGAGAGATAGGGCACCTATCCACACGTCCGGAGTCGTAAAATCGCGGTTTTAGCGCCAAAAACTGAATCTGAACTCACTAAATTACATGGTGGCAGGAAACATTATTAATTCTTTTATAAATAAGTTAAGAAATAGAGAAATTAAAATAAAAAATTATTTGGGGGTGCTCTGTGCTCATTTTCTAATGTTATTCGACATTTTCAAGTGGGTGTGCTAATCGGTTCTCGGAAAAAAAGTTATATTTCTATGTTAAAGTCGTTAAAATTCTGTTAACATGTTAATAATATAGTTAAATCTCTAACTATAATTTTTTCTTGTGTATAATTCTATAAATTTTCATTGGTAAAAAATTCAACTTGAAAGCTTTATAGGTTTTGTAGATATTAAGCTTCAAAGACAAGACACATAGGGTGTGCTAATCGGCTGTCGGGCATATATATGAACATAAAACTCCTTAACCAGACTGACTGACTAACAGACCGATTAGCGACTTACCGGCAGGCGGTAGAAGTTAGAAACCTGAAATTTGTACGGTAGCTCTCTACTATATCGTAGGTTATTACTCTGGAAAAACTTTATTAAAAATATATTCGACAGTTTGTAAAAAATTTGAAAATTTTATGAAAACCTTTGCTTGGGCCATCTGGTCACAGCAGCATTATTCAGAAAATGGAAAAGCAAAATAGATAAAAAAAACAACTCTCTCTAAAATAGCGATATTGCATTAAATTAAATGTGTATTTGCATTCATTTGCTGGCAATGCACATTTGCAGGTTTATGAGTACCTGTGCTTGTATTCTGTTTTGAATTTTCTGTTTTCGGTAGAGGGTAGAAGCGATCAACGGCCGTGAGTATATACTTATAGCTTAATAAAAATAAAACTCAATATTCTTTTGAATGTCAGCTGAGAAAAGATAATGACGATAAAATATAAAAAAAAAACCTATTTTTGTTTCACTTGAATAATTAGCACAAGTTAAATATAGGTCGCAATCTGTCTGGGTATTTATTAGTGTTTTTTAGTGCTATTTAACTACTCATCGTGACACTATAATTTATAATTACATTTATTTTAAACTCTTTAATTTAATAATTTTTATACCCTTGCAAATATGTATATGCATAGGAGACGTCTCCGACGTCATTAAGTATATATATTCTCGTGCTAAATCAATATAGCCATGTCCCTCCGCCTA
The DNA here is from genome assembly GCA_035043045.1 of Hirtodrosophila alboralis. Lineage (NCBI taxonomy): Eukaryota > Metazoa > Arthropoda > Insecta > Diptera > Drosophilidae > Hirtodrosophila > Hirtodrosophila alboralis. Next base: position 47,866 of record JAWNNH010000846.1, on the reverse strand, counting down.
TTTCTATGCAACTATTTTCTTAGTTTTTGAGCTATTTTCATAAAATTTGTCAGAGATGCTTCTTTCTCGCAAGCAGAATCAGCCGGATCGGACCACTATATCATATAGCTGCGATAGGAACAAATGGACGAAAATGTGTAGTTGGAAACCCTTTTTTTGTTTTTTAAGATATCAAAACCAAACTCACTGTATAAGTATCACCAAGTTTGATTAAAATCGGACTACTATATCATATAGCTGTAATAGGAACAATCGGTTAAAAAATTTGTTGTATGCACAACTTTTTAGGCTTACAGATTTCTCAACTTACCATTATATTTAAGTCCCACGGTACCACGTATAACATATGCGGTATTAACTTCTATAATTTTGGTCGACCGATATTAATAAAATTGTTAATGGCTTTAAAAATTAGTAAGTCTACACATCTAAACAGTGATTCAAAAATACCTTTTCCAAAAATTGGGATATTTTTAAAGCAAAATTTTCAATTTAATATCCAATATGTAATAATTTTATATATTATATGACAATTTCTACCTAATAATTTTATACTCTTTTAAAAATTTTTGCCTCGACGATGATTTTGCAAATAATTTTAAAATTGATGCACTCTCTTTTGCCACTCTTAGAAGCCACACTCGGCTGGCACAATGTAGTCATCCATTATGCGCACGATGCGCACTTTGTACTTTGAATCAACGGATACTTGACCCACATCAGTCTCATTCTTCTGCTCATATTCAAGGAGCTCCAAATTATTTTCATGATCATGAGATACAGCAGAAACCGCCGCCTTATGACGTAGCCAACTGGACATAATGCGTAGGGTGCGAAGACGCAACAATACCGTAGAGCGCTTCATATTATTTGTGATCGCAATTATTCCAATAAAATTCACTTAATTGCATGTGTAAAAACTAAAATATTAAGTATTTTTAAATTGTTTTCGGCTTGACGAAGCAACTTTAATTAATTTTGAGTAATGCTTGTTGACCAACGCTTGCTGTGAATAAAAAATTTAATTTTGAAATATTTGAAAAACATATTTTTGTTCGAAACTGTCTACAATAATAGTTGTGCAACATTTTCTGAATTATTTTCGTACATTTTGACATTCGTCTTTTCATAATACTTGTATTTGATATTTTTTTTCTTTTAATGGTTAAATTCCATTTATACTTCTCTATTAGAGTTGCGTTATGACGGTAAAACGAAAACGTCTACCCGACGTCGCACAGTAGCTAGGCAAAAATCATTGACGGTGATGCGCATTATCTTTAGTAGAAGGACTCCCAATCTCATCAATAACCGGTAAATCCAAGTCATCTACCCGACGTCTTCTATGCAACCGTTCAGGAAAGAATAATTTAAGAAACCTATTTTTGACTGAAGGATTATCTTGAATGTATTTTCTCGACAGACTATTTTCATGAGTTATTAGCTTCCATCTTTGCTTAGTTGCGCTTGTCTTGATAAATTCCATAATTGTAGGAATTTTTAAATCACGGAAAATTTGTGAATAATTTACTAATTTTTATGTTCAGACATCAAGGCAATGACTGTGTCGTTTTCCACTGACGTATTTCTCTCTGAAAATTTTCTACAAATGATGTTTGCAATCAATATTTCAACTAGTTAGTGGCAAATGTAATTCTTGTTGGACGAACTGTTCGTGGACAATGGATGGCCTGCTTTATAAATGCTATACGAAATATAAATTTTTATATGTTTGATATTAATAATAAATATCTGCTTAAAAAATAGCACATTTATTTAATGACTGCTAAACAAATAATTTAATTTAAAAAATGTTGTGGTGTGGTGTGCAAATTTCGTTACGCTCGGATAAAAAACATCGAAGTTATTAAAAACAAGCTCATTGTGATTGACACTGCTTGATTTAAATGATTATATAGATCATGTACTGCGCACAGCATTCTACTTATAATCTTTTATTTTATCTTTTCAAAATCGAGAATTCATCTTTAGTCGATAATATCAAAACGGTCTCAAATTTTTTTGACATATTATTTGAATGTCAGATGTATGGGATGTAAAATGCTGTTACATTGTTTGGTAGTATTTTAAAAAAAAATAAATAAAAAAAAATAACATATGTTCTGCAATGTTTTCAACATATCATTCCAACTGTGTGTTTGTTAGGATATGTGACTTTTTATTTGTTTTGTCGGGTTGTGTACAGCTAGATTGGCCATTATAAATTTGTCTTGTTTTGTTTTAGTCTGCCAAATGGATGAGCTGAGATTTTTGCATGTTGCAGACATTTCGATAATACTATGCAACAATTTAAAAATAATTCTTCTGTCCCGAACTTTTTAGTGTCGAATTATATTTAAAATGGGTCGCTGATTCCGAAAATAAAATTCCAAAAATATGTTGCCCGTTTTAGAGATAATCGAAAAAATCTAGATTTTCGACTTTTCCAAAAGGTAGCTTTGATAAGCTAATAAAATGATCTATAAACCTGTAACATATCATTTTTTAATTTAATAATTCGTTTGGCAGTTATTGAGGATTGAAATGAAATATAGCTATAAGTTGTGCAATTTTTTTTTTCGAAAACTAGATGTTTAGTTTTTTTGTATCACTCTTTTTAAAAATATAATCACGTTTAATTTCAATATTTTATGTTCAGAGTTATTGTCACTTTATCGAAGCTATCTGTTTAAAAAGTCGACAACCTAGCTTTATCGATTATCTCGAAAACGGTCACGGCAATCACATTTTTTTTTAATTTTTTCTTCTGAATCAGTCACCCATTTTACATATTATTCGACTCCAAGAGGGTCAGGATAAAAAATGCTGTTGCATAGTATAATTTTTAGCATTTGCTTAACTCGCTTGTGTAATTATTTTCACGTGCTGTGAGGGCCATTCAGAATTATAAAATTCCAGCCCACACAAAATCGTTGGAAGAGTACAAAACTTGCATAACATTTGGCACAATAAACGAATTTTAATTTGTAGCTATTGCAGCCACAGAGCCCTCTTTTTCACATCTAACCCGGAACTGACCTTCAGTGGCAAAACATAACATTGGCCCGAAAAATACAACGGAAAAACTAAGCCTAAAACAAGCAAATCAATGAATGATCGAAGCTAATAATACTCTAATTTTGGTTGATAAAAATTGTTCAACATAAATTATATTTCAGTGTTGCACAATTTCATTCGATTATTTTTCTTAAACGCCTTTACAACCCATAATAAGTCATACGCATTTTAAAATAATCAAGTTTATTTTCTCTTCTACATAAGGCTTGAAGACTTATATGTTTACTTGTGTTTTCAATCTAAATCTTCAAGCCTTTATGCCCAGTCTATTCCTTTGTTTGTTTCTTATACTCAAACAAGTAACTTGCACTTTATATTGTAAGACTTTGTTATATGTAAATATATTCGGTCATAAGTTTCTTGATCAAATGTCCAAACTAACAATGCTTTTCAAGTTGAGTACCATGACAAAAAATCGATTGCTCACATGATAGAGTATTAACAAGCTTTGTTTAGAAAGAACCCACACTTGCAACACATATGCAAAATAAATATTAGACTAACGGACGGCATCATAACAATTATTGCGCCGCCGGCCCAATTTGGCAGCGTTTGGCACAGTCAGGGCCTGGGCCTTCTACAGCTCCAAACGGAAAGGGGGGTGCTGAAATGACAGCGGAAACCTAAAAATTTCCATTGATTTTGGCAACGACAATGACGACGGAAGCCATGAAAAAGGCACCATCAGCAGGCTGCAGTCGGCAATGGCCCAAATGGCCATAGCTGGGTCAGTTTAGACTGCTTGCCAGCCGGCTTGGCAGGGTAATTTATCTCTTGGACGACCCTTTTGGGCCAGCACGCAGACGGGGTCTTGTTGGTACTTCAAGTAAGTATTTGTGTGGGGTCTAGGCTAAGGTTATGACATGCGGCAAAGCATGTGCACAAATTTGCTTAAAAATAAAAAATAAAAAAATAAAAACAAGCAAAAAAATAATTTCGGTTTTACAATTGCCGCAGTTGTATCTCGCAGATACAGATACGGCGAAGCGTGGCAACTGCGGCACTTCTTGCAAATGCTCTGCTGATAAGCAGCGACAAGGCTAAATGTTTGCCAAAAACTTAAAAAAATAAATCCAAATTGTATGACACAACCCACGCTCTTATCAACCAAAGACGTCTGCAAAGACGTCACCAAAATCGTCAGCTGACGACAGTCATTAAATTCCCGTTGAGTTAAGATCTAAGGCACATGCGATTTGTCATTCAGAAAATCATATTCTACTTTAATTTAGATGACATTTGGTTGGCCTCCTATCGAATTGAAAACATTTATACAATGCAATTTAAATGCAATCATGTAATTATGAATCTCAAGTATATAGCTCTACTGCTTGTCGTCTGGCCAGCTAACCTGTTCAACAAAGGTTATATTTATCAGATTGTAGATAATTGTCATCAGATCTTGAAAATACATAAAAGCTTTTTTTCAAAAAGAGCAGAGAATTTCACACAAACTAATAATAGTATCGACTATACCCGACCACAGCACAAACTACATCTTGTCAGAAATTCCAAAACTCATATACTTATGTACTTATGTATATTTGCACATTTAAATCCAAGCAGTGCAGTATTTGAACATAAATTTACTTGCAGTTATTAAAATGCAGTTATAAAAATGGGTAATGGGTGGGTCTTAAAACACTGAAAATGTATTTAACAGCCAGAAGGAGGCAACTTCGATCATATAAAGTATATATATTATTGTGCAATATAAGTAGTCAAATCGATCTAGCTATCTCTGTCTATCTGTCTTCTCGAAGACTTTGGAAGCTAAAAACACAAAATTTGATATGTGGACTTCTCTACATAACCAGAAATAAATTATGTTATTGTTAGACTCGAAACAAAAATGTATATCATACGCAGATAAAGATTTATCTCAAATTAGCAATATTCCACTCTTCACATCATTAAATTGATACATAAAAAAAAACAATTTTAGGGCTTTTGTCTTAATTTATGGCATACGAAATTCTAATAAAAATAGCCAATTTGAATATACTGTACAAATTTCTTAACAATCGGACAATAATCACCAAAGATTGAAGAAGATTTACGTAGAAATGCATCGCAGAATAAGTGTGTGTTTGCGGGTACAGGGTGCCGGGTATTGACTAAAGCACTCTTCCTTGCTTTATATTTTACAAAAAAAAAAAAAAATTTAAAAGACAAACTTATTATATTCTACAATATCACTATGATTGCAGCCTAAAGGTTCGACCTTGAATTTTCTGAATGAGAACACCCGTGTGCACAAGTTTTTATGTATGTTACTCACTTTCTCACGTTCTTATGCTCTAGATGGTACGCGGAACCTTGTAATTTAAGTTAAATCACACAATAAATAAGAATTTCGTTAATATACAAATCAGGCACACCCGGTTTAACCCGTACACAAAAAATTTTCTCATGAACAAAAAATAAATTCATAAATTCTCACTTTCATTAAGATAGTACCATATATACTAATTTTTAAATAACCCAATCCCGTACAGCCAGCCACATGATGTTAATAGAATATTGATCAATTTTAATATGTAGTAAATCGTCACTACAGCATGCACACTGCTATTTAACATATATGTATATATAAAATGAGCAGCAATATAAACCCTCTAACATTAATAGTGTGAAGCAAGAAAATATATTAAATAACATATTAATAGCTACTAACTCTGATGCACAGAGCATATGCATACATACTACGCAGAGGTGCAATACAGAAGCAATATCGTTATTTCAGTCGGACGTAGCTATGTTAAAGCCGAGAGAGAAATAGAGACAAAGAGATTAGTTTTGATCTATTTACACACATTCATACAAACGAATCATGTATGGCAGCAAATAAATGCAAATACACAAACACAAACCTCCGAATATATTTTTAATAAAATTAATACTTTTTTACTTTTAAACTACTTTTACTTGACTTATAAATAAAAAGTAAAATAAGAATAATAGAAAAAAAAAAAACAACATGTTCACATCACTCACAACTGGACTTAAACTCTGGCTTCATAATTTCGTGGGCCACCTCAACCGCATGCGCCAACGCTGAGGTTGTTTATGAACTAACAAAGTTTGTATACAGCGGTTGATAGAAATTGGCATTTTCAAATACATGTATTGGCATTTCCAAATGCAATTTACACAATTTTCCGAATATATTTTTAATCAACATTTTTCAGAGTACGCACCTACGACCTAATAGAAAGCTATTGCCACAAATTTTACTTTTCTAGCTTCTACCGTTTGGCCTGACGGTGAGTCACCAATCAGTCAGTCAGTCAGGTTAAAGAGTTTTATTTATATAGATTTGTAATAACTGATAACTAAACCAGAAAAAATAATACTTATATATCTTAATGAAGGTTTATGAATTTTTATGTAATATTTGACTTAAACATTTCTGTTATTGTCTCTTACTTTTGTTTTCATTTTATACAATTTATCATTATACTTTTGTGGTAATTTATGTTATAAAGCGCTTGGCGTGCGAATTTTATTTTTCTATTTCATTTCGACTGTACTGCGCAGCGACGAACAAAAGACAAACAACAATACTCTGAAGCTAGATGACATAATTTAGCCATTTAATATTAACATGACTTTGATTAGACAATCTCCGCAAAAAGCTAAATTATCACCAGTATGAATGGCAACCTGGTGTCTTTTTTCAGCGATTTTACTGCCACAGGCAAGTTCAATTGAGTTCAAAACATTTAAATATATTGAAGGAAACAAAAGCAAAACATTCAACAAGTGCTCTCCATCTCTATCGCGACTGCACTAGGGTATAGTCGGTACATGGCCATGAATGCATAAATGCAGTTTCCCATCCTATGATCATATGGAAACTGCAACTTTGGCACCAGATAATACAATCCATGCAAAACAGAAAAAATTTATATAAAAACAAAGAAACGGCTATCTTCGACACTCCAAAGCTATATACCCTTCCCATGGTCTCCTAAGAAAATTTTGAATTTCAACTTTGATTTTTATATCTTAACTGTTCAAACTTGGTCAGATTGTACAAAACGTACAAATACATCGATATGCCAAGTTTGGTTAACTTTAAAAACAAAAAAGTTATTCATACAAACACTTTTCATGAATATGAAGTGTCTTTGTTTTTTTTCCATATGATATAGTGGTCCGATCGGGCTGATTTTGACATACAAACTGCATACATTATCAATCTTCATCTGTGCCGAGTTTCATCAAGATAGGTCTAAGATAAAGCCAAAAACTTTGCATAGAAACAGACGGACATGTCTTTATCGTCTCAGCTCCTCGTCCTTACCAAGAATATATATACTTTGTGGGGTCGGAGACGTCTTCTTCTATGCGTTACACAATTCAAGAATAAATTATAATACCCTTTTTCAAGGGTATAATAAACAACATGCAACACAACTTCCAAGCAATTTGCTCAACGCTAATTGCTATTAATAAAAAATTTGTTCAGCTCACGAAGTCAGTATTGAAACTGGTAAACTGCGGAGATATGAAGTTGCTTGAGTGTCTGATAACTGCAATAGCTTAAAACCTTAAACCATCCATATAAGTAGAGGAATATTTTGCAGTACTTTGATATATATGTTTTGATAACATATCATATTAATTATACATTTTACAAGTTTATAAATGAATTCTTTCATTATATAACCATTAATTTATTACATCTATGCACCCATCCATTTGCGCTATTATTCTCATTGGTTTGAAACCTTTTTTTTAATTTTATTAAGATAAGTCACTTTAACAAACAAAGAGCGAAGTCCTTATTGAAGATTCTAATAAACTTTTGTGCCCTAGTGGAAGTATGCTTTTGATCATCATCAAATCATTTTCGTGAAAGTAAAAAAAAATTTTATTAGTAATAGAGATATCAATCACAGACCAATGAGATTATATGTACACATATAACACTTTTTGTGAAAAACACATAGAACTGATCCATACAAATTATGAAAATAGATAAACGAACTTTCAAATTGTATATATAACCATACTAAATACTTGGTGTTGGTCAAGATATAGGCATGTCAATCTAGCTTTTTTAAATATCATTAAGACATTTTGAAAAATATCGCTCTTCAGTCGAAAAATTTCCATCGAATCAATTCTCTATAAAAAACAGAAATGAACAGAATTGGTTAAAAATTAGGAAAGTTGTAGAGAAAATTTAGGGCTATGGGTTAAGGGCTATAACTTGGCCATCTCTTAAAAATTTTGTTTCTATATTTGTCAACTTATATTTATAAATTTTATTTTATTTATTTTAGAACAAGATAGCCTACAGATCCAAAGAGTAAAAAAATTTCACAAAAAAATGTTTTTTAAATGCAAAATTTCCATTTCAATATCTAATAACTTCTGAACGAATAATCTAATTTAATAATTTTGTGTGACAGGTTTATTGGGCTTCACCTTTACATTTTCAAAGGACATCTAAATTGGCTCTTAAATGTGCGGAATACAAAATTTGACTTCTTATGTCCCTCCTGGATCTTTTAGTACCACAGCTAAAGCAAGTTTCAATTAAAATTTCATCACTGAAGCACGAAATTGAAATGTTTATATTTTAAAAGCTTTAATGTTCAATAGTAGAAAAATTCAAATTTATCGCATTAAGGTAACTAATTTTTGAAATTGTTTGTTACCAAACATTCGCATATAACTAAAGTAAATACATATACGGCAAATAACAATAAAAAAATACATTTTTTTGAAGATTTACCAGTGTTGATGGCACCGAAATTTGAACACTCTTGCCATGATTTTAAATGATATTTATTATATTTATGAATGCATTTCGAATTTCTAAATATATTTTATTTTATTTTACAAATTTGGTGTATTTGACAGTGATTATGTACTTATATTTTCACAGAACTTAAAACATTTCCTTAATAGTTCTATCAACTAAAGTGCCATTGCGGTTAAGTCAAAAGCTTAATTATCATAATTCAACAGTGGAAATTATTATTTTTTTAGACTTGCATAGCCGCCGGTTGTGGCTGCTTTTACATATACATGAACAGCTGAATTCTTCGATAACTTCGGTGTTTATTATTCGATCAATTTGGATTTGGCAGAACATATTCAGTTCAGCATACAGGAACCTAGATACATACCAAATTTGCTGTCTCTAGCTCTGATACGAGTCTGAGATAAATGCGTTCATACAGAGAGGGACATGGCTAGATCGATTTGACTGTTGACACTGACCATGTATATACTTTATAATAATATAAAGTTTATATGCCATAACACTGTTACACACATTTACAGAGTTTGATGACCTCCTTTTATACATTGTTCCATACCTGTACCCAGGGTGTAATAGTCTTTCTTTAATTCAAATTAAATGTTTGAATCGACGACAGTATAGATTTATTTTCGGGGTTTTCCTTATAATAATTAATATTAGTTTACTGCAATCATTAACAAATGAATAAGCAAACTCATTTATTTAAGCAACTTAAACATATGTTTGCTAACTTAATCAGCTATTAGTTGGACTCAGCTGCAACTGTAGCTACTTTACAAATTGTTAATGGCAATTTTTCCTCGACTTGCAAGTTGTGTACAAACATTTTTGTAAGCTGAACAAAATATTTAGCGCCGGTCTGCACGAGGTGCATGTGGCATGCAACGTTGGCATTCCCATTGCTATTGCCATTGCCATTACTACTGTCAGCAACACAGCGGCAACAGCAACAACAATACAAACAAAAACACACTCGCAACCAAAAAGTTACAGGAAACACAGCAGCAACAATCAAAAGAAAGAGATAGCAACTTTTATTCGATAGCACCAACAAAGAGTATAACCTAAGCAACAACAATAGTAACAACAACATCTGGCTTGCCACTTGAAGCACTTTCGTTTTCATGCAACGCAACGGCAAAGTCTTTGCCTCATACGCTTGGAAAGCGCCCGCTGCCATTTGGAAATGTAATGCGCGCATCTTGAAGATTCGCTTTGATATTGACTAACGCTGGTGTTGTTTGCTGCCACGACTGCTGCGTGGCATGCAAATGCTTTGCAAATGCTGGCCGCCTAATATCGATCAGCTGCTGCTGTCGACGCCCGTTTCGCCATTTGTCCGATTTTGTCAGGTTTTCGAACTCTCGCCGCATCCGTTGGCCACATGTTGCTATGATGCAATTGCAGTTGCAATTGAATAACAGCAACCACATCGCAGTGAAATTGCAGCCCAATGCACCACGCTGCATTCAAGGTCTCGAACCACGATTTCTCCCAGCGTCAGCGCAAACGCCAACGCAAAGATTTACGTGCTTACTTGGTTTGGCTTGACTAATTTGGTTACTTAGACTCTCAGCAGAGGCTAAGTGACCCGCAACGCTTCCGTTGGTTGTTGCTGCACGGCGTGTGCGTAAAAATTCATTTGATTTTAATTTATTTCAACAATATTTTTATTGTTAAATATGATTTTGCAAACGCTGGGAAAGTGTACAAAACTTGACTTAGCCAAACAGTATTAGCCTTAACTAGGGACTCGAACTTTTCACCATAAAAATTTCCGACAATTGTGCAAGAGATTTTCTAATTTTGATTAAAAAAAAAAAAGCGGCAAACAAACAAGTAAGCAAACAAACAAACAAATGAGCCACAAACAAGCAAACATCAACAAATCGTTGTATCTCAAGGCGCCCTGTAAATTGTTCAACAGCAACCGCCGCAGACACAGCAGCAACCACAACGCCCACAACAACAAATTGACTGTCCGACGGATGGACATCCGAACCAGCAGCGATTTAACTTGGCTTAAATGATCAATTGGCTGCGTAAACAGACTAACGTTGTTGTTATTGTTGTTGCTATTGTTATTGCTATTGCAACTTCCCCATTGCATATTGCCCATTGGCTGTGTGTTGCTGCTGTTGCTGCAACAACAAATTAATGACTTAAGAGCTTGTGCATCAACGCGGAATTCAAGTCGGACGCGGGTCTGGGTCTCGGGCTGAGCGGACATACAGCCTGCAGAGTTCGCAACTGCTGGTGCGGCTTCTAATGTTGCTTCTGCTGCAGCTGTAATGAAAACGAAAGTAACTCACACCAATACTCATATACACTCACTCATTCGTTCACTTACTCACTTACACTCACTCACATTCACTCGACAGCTTGGTTAGGTTGTTGTGTCGCCATGTGCGCCATCATTCACACTGATCAAGTATAAAGCATTTATACTAACTAGCCAGAAATATGTTAGTAGTAGCTGAGGAAAGTTAATTAGATGCTTGATTTAAAAGTGCGTCATTAATATCAGTTGGTACTTTATATAAGTATTTAATCGGTTACTAGCCATTATTTAATAATGTGCTTAAATGTCGCAATTAAGAGAATTGAAATGTATTAATGTGCAAATAGTTAGATGCCACAGTGATAAATGCACTATTAATGTGCTTTCCGACGTAATCAGAGCTCATGGCGTATACGTAATGTTGGCATGTGCCCCATACCAATATGGTATTACTTTTTGCATTGTTGGGCGCAATGACCGAGCTGATTATTTTAAATACAAGTATATAAGTTCCTGCTAAGACCACAATTTATGGGCAATTAATAGACAACATTCAAGAGTAATTCAACTCGTATTTGAATTAGAATTTTAAATAAGTTATATCGAATACAGAGACTGTGAATATACTTAACCTATAAAATATGTAATTCTTATTGGTTCAATCTAATCGATTCATTAATATTTGCATAAGCCAATTTAATATCAATTAGCTAATATTCAATGATCTTTTGTGAGTGAATGTTAATATCGACATACTGTAATAATTGAATAATTATATTTAATAATTTATTATTTCAATAATTTGTATTTGTATTAATTAATAATGCACTTTATTACCATTAATTCTCTGAATAATCGCCTAATCGACTAATGTGAATGATAATTCAATGTTGAAGCAAGCCCAACTTACCCTTTTTTCAGTCGCAACCGGCCGGACCGTCATCGTATCAATGTTTATGTTGTTGTTTGTTGTTTGATGCTGTTTTGGCCGCCTTCCGCCGTCTTTTCACTTTCGTTGGCGTCGCTTTGTTATTATTATTACTGCTGCTGCTGTTGCCGCTGCTGTTGTTTCTGTTGTTGCTGCTGTTGCTGCGGGGCATGCAACACTATCTAAAGCCAAATGTTGACGTCGACTGCGCAGCATCGATGTAACCGAAACGGTACATTTTTGTTGGCAAACCTGAGCAGCGCCCAGTTGCATTTTGGCGCTCGTCGCAAGCGATTCGCATTAACCAACATCAAGCGAAACTTGAAAAACTCCAACGCCAACTTCAAGACCCACGGCGCGCACGCGCTGAACGAAAACCCAAAACAAAATATAACTGTTAATATTAACCGCCCCGGGCTACCCAAAATTATATAACCGAGGGCACGGGCCCCCAGTTAAAGCTAAAGTTGAAGTTGAAGTTAAAGTTTCAACTTCTGCGCACAATTTGCGCCAGGTGTCGCCCACTTTTGGCTAATTAATGGACAGCACAAGAAAAGAAAAGCCACGCTAAAGCTGGGAAATCTCGTAAATTATAATATTTAGCTCATAAAAAGGTTTGAACCGCAAATACGTGTTATTAAAGAAGCCAGCGAGGCCAAAGTCACCAGAGTCTCAGTTGGTAACTCATTTGACTGCAAGCGTGAAAGTGAAAAGTAAACGTAACCGTAACAATAGTCGACAGCATCATCATCATCAGGATACCGCTACTACCAACTGGCAATTGGCAATTGGCAACTGCAACCTGGCGTCTGGCATCAGGCATCTGCCACAGCTTCTGCCACTGGGTCAGTCATGCGCGCGATAAGCCGCTGAGGCCGTTTGAGGCCGTTGAGTTGTTTCTCGACAAGTGAAAAGATGATGAAGCCATTATCACCACAAATACTAGTGCAACAACAGTTAGCGCTGGCCTTAGGTTGGCTGTGCCTGCTGCTGCTGGTGCACAGCGCAGTGCAGTTTGAAACAGGTAAGTGTAGGTTATACTATTGAGAAGCAAGCAGAATCTTCAATGTTTCTCCTACTGTTAGACTGCGGCTGTCGTCCTGGTCGTCGAGAAGCTCGCATTATTGCTGGTGGCTCCACGCAAGAGGGTCAATTTCCTTGGCAGGCATCACTGGAGCTGTTGCATCCATCGTTGGGATTCTTAGGGCACTGGTGTGGCGCTGTGCTTATACACCAATACTGGATACTGTCTGCCGCACACTGTGTACACAAGTAAGCGCAAAGAGGAGCAAGGATACTGGAGATGTAGCTCATCAATTTTTCTCTTGCAGCGATCTCTTTAACCTGCCCATACCACCTCTATGGACGGTGGTGCTGGGTGAGCATGATCGCAATGTGGAGTCGGGCAACGAGCAGCGCATTCCCGTTGAGAAAATTGTGTTACACCATCATTATCACAACTTTCGTCACGATGTGGTGCTGATGAAGCTCTCCAAGCCCGCGGATCTTTCCCGCACTTCCCACATTCGTCGCATTTGCTTGCCCTTCATGTTAAGGAAGTCGCAGGAGTCACCAATATCTGCAACGGAGGATGTGCTAAATCAACAGTTTGAGCTGGATGATGTGCCCGAGAAGATTGACAACTTCTTGCGCAATGTGCAGAGCCGTAGGCGCTACCGGAATGTGACTGCACTTAGCTCCATAAACATGTCCATGCGTGAGCTGATGAACATAAAAATATTAAATCGAATGCGTCAGGCGCTCATGGAATCTCAACGATCTCCACGAAGCCTCAAACGCAAACGACGACGCAATGACAAGCTCATGAAACTCAAGCTGAACTCGGAGTTGGAGTTGGATCAGAAGGCGGAGTATTTAGACAGCACGGAGTCGCAAGAGACACCCTTTATTGATTGTGTGGCCACAGGCTGGGGCAAGGCAAACATAAGCGGTGATTTGTCCAATCAGCTGCTCAAGACGCAAGTTCCACTGCATCAGAATCAAAGGTGAGTGTTTCAGCCAGTATAATCAATCCGGATATGAATCAGGTGCTTACAGATGCAGGGATGCCTACGGTAGCTTTGTAAACATTCATGGCGGTCACCTTTGCGCCGGAAAGCTCAATGGACAGGGTGGCACCTGTGTAGGCGACTCCGGGGGGCCACTGCAGTGTCGGCTTTCACGTGATGGACCATGGATATTGGCAGGAGTCACCTCGTTCGGTTCGGGTTGTGCGCTCGAGAATTTTCCGGATGTTTACCTACGTATCTCATATTACTTAAATTGGATTGAAGACACAATAGCCTCACAATAGGGGTCGGTCCTTTTCAAGCTATACTCAAGATAAAGCCGATAATCGCTTATAGTTATCGTGTTGTATTTATAGAGTCGAAACTCAACTGTACATTCTTTAGCCTACGAATAAGCACTACCGTTAACCTTACTTTATACATAAGCATAAAATGTTCCCTAAGTTGTTTACGTCGAGAAGAATATTTTCTACACCAAATCTCCAGCTATTCTTAGATCTTAATATCACAGAGGGCTGGCAGCGCCTAAGAGCTGCTTAATTTAAGTTAACACACTATATTAGAACGATTTCTAGGCTTCACCCAGCCTGGGTGAATCAACATCGGGAAGCAGTTTCTGTGCCTCCGCCGGGTATGACCTGTGAAGTGATCCTGTCAGGGTCAGAGCGCCCAATACTGAATTCGCAGGCTTCTCGTTATGTTCTGACTTTTGCCGGGGTGCTGACGGTGTCCAAAAGAAGAGCAGAATCCCAGCACTTAACTGGTAAAAGCCTGCCAGAAGCAAGGCTAGCGACACTATGCCTTGTAAGAGAGGGAAACCGAATTTTATGCCATGAGCCAGCATTTGCAATCCAATGGGCAGATTGTCTATGGTTAGAGCAACCCAGAGCAGCGGCAGCACCATATTCTCAAACGGCTCCATTAGACGATTGAACCTTATATTGCCCACCACTTGGTTGGCCTGTAGGCCAACATTAGCATGTAGGGGCACACCCAGTTGCTGTAGGGATCGATGGTTAGATATTGAATAAATAAAAAGCAAAATTCAATTACCGGCTGCAACATGAATGTAGTTTTGAATCGAGAATCATTCGGATTGAGGCCTTCGAAAGGTTCAAGCAAGCTGGGGTCAGCGTTTAAAAAGTGTGGATAAGTTATGGCCAATGGTAAATCTTGAGATGAAATCGATAAAAGTATAGAATGTATAGGGCAATTACCAGAGAATATGAATACTTACTGTAATAACAAGGTGAAACACTGCCCACTCCCTTCTTCAGACATTCATTGTTCTTACAGTAGCACGAGGTATTGGGATTGTGCAGCTCGCTATCAAAGATGTGGGGATCCATGGTGTACTCATAGGCATCTAGACCTCTAAAGTTTAAGGTGCGATTAAATTTCATTTCCAAGCTTCGACAAAATGTTCTTCTATAGATGAAGAACTTATCGTGTTCGTTTATGTCACGTGGAAATAGTGTGGCATCATGGCTGCCCCAAATGCGATTGCACTGCGTGCCACTGGAAAGGGAAAATAACGAAAGTGGATGAGTTTTTTCTTTAAGGGACTCAAGAGCTTCCTCGGACTATATTCACTAACTTGGTGACCTCATCGTAATCCCAGCGCTGGAAACCGCGCTGTCCATTGATACTATTGATGGAATAAGCCCGTGGTGAGTCAGCCAGAATAGCGCCATGTGCATCCCTACGCTCTGGCAGATGCATATTGACCACGTTGCTTTCATTGCCCTCCCGAAAAAGCTACAGAATAATTGAACACAAAGCTTAGCTGGAAATGTGCAATGTATAACATATAATACGGGTACTAACCTTCTCCATAATGCCAAAGCTGGGAAAATCTATCAAGCTAGGCACAAACTTAGAGGCCAAGTGAACCAAATGATCCTCATAGCCCCACATGTAGTCGTGAACGGTGACCTCCAACATAGGCTGTGCATTAAGACGTTTGGTCAGAGCGCTCAACCCCAATGCTGCAAACATGGAAAGGCTAGCCGCCTGGGTGCTCACGCCCATGTAGGGAATATTAGGTGCCCGAATTCGATCAACTTTCGGGTCACCCACTGAACGATCCCGCACGAAGATATATTCGCGACGCGGCGAATAGGAGATGGTGTTGTTGACCTCGTTTATTGTTATGTTGTGATTGGATAGTACCTCCTGATAGACGTATGGGCCAACTTCCTTGATCTTCATCTTTGCATCCGTGCCCGCTATAAACGCGTCTACATTTGTATAGTTGAACATGTAGACCTTGATATAGACCTCTATCGGTGGGCGTAGCCAGAGCTTATAGAACAGTGTATTGTGACCCAGGGTAGTTTGCTAAGCCAAGATACATTAGGCAAAAACAATTGTTGGGCTAATGAGCTTTGCTTACCCAATCTATGATTAGCTTCACCGGATCTGTCAAAAATATAGACGCCCCAAAAAACAATAACGTCATGCCAAGGGCAACACATCGTAGGAGCTCTGCGAAATAAATTGGTGTACGAGGTGAGTGATGCAATTAGCCCGATCTCTGTTGCTGACCCTCGTCCCCAAGCGTCCTCCGTCCCCAGTCCCTGTTCCCCTTCCGTCTCCGCTTCAGTTCAGTCTTATTCATGTTGCATTCAGTCATGTTGCAAGTAGTCGAAGTTCAACAAGTTTGCAAAATCGCTGACAACTTGTGGATTGCGTGCGCCTGCCATGTTATTGACCTTCACGTTGCTTTATTGTTGTCACCGGCACTTCAGTGCAAAGATCTGCGACCTACCTCAATGGCAGGAGTAGGAATCGAATGCCGGCAACAAAACAAAAAGTAAAATTACCCCAAGTTCAATGAACGTTCCTTGAGAAGGTGAGACAGGCACTGGAGCAACATTTTATGATGCTTCCGAAATCATAAACACATCGTCACTCCCCATGCCTGTAGCTTCTCCCATTTCTGCATTTTTTTTTTTAAATATTTTTTGGAACTCTATAATAATTATTATTGCATATATTCCACGGGTTGAACGCACCTAGATTTGGCCTCGAGTAAATATGACAAGGCCCTTGATAAGAATTATGTCTGCATTGTGTATTTATAATCATAAATAAATAAGTAAAAAAATTGAGAAATTGTCAATGCTTTATACTGACTTTGACAAGCAGATTCTTATTTATTGCGGTGTATCAACATATTTACGGGTAGTAGGTACTCATAGCAGATGCTCACCATACAGAAGACTGTTCTTATTGAAAGTGTTTCGTTCCGGGTGGGAATATAATACGATTACAACCAGTTCGTAACTAATCTTCGTAAGAGCATTTTGACAATTGTGTACGATTTTTAAAGATCATGGTCGTGCGCGCCCAAAACTCAGTTATGAAGCACACTTTCAGATTGATTGTCATAAATCAAAACAAAAATATTAGCCCATTTATCAACGAAATCATTTAATAAATTACCAATCAAAATGACAAACCCCAACTACTTGCCAATTAAAAAACAAACAATCAAATATCACATTAAGAACCAAACTAAGCACCTGCTCAGATCAATGAACCGCCTACCAAGCCCCTAAACCAATTTTTTAAAGAACAATAACAACAACTACAAAAAGGCCACAAGCTCATTAACAAATTTTTTTAATTTATTGTTTTGATGTTAACTTTGTCAGGTCATCAGCGCAAATAAGTTTAAGATTTCAAAATCATAGCAATGCTTAAGAAATCATTCATGATAACAAATATAAATGTACATGCGAATATGCATCCTTGCCTTGAATCAAGCATCTTGAATAAAACACATGGCTATAAGTGGTGGCCAATTGGTAAGTTAGCCAGATAGACAGTTGGCCAGTCATAGACATCGATAGCTTACATTCGCAATACAACAGCCTCCATAAATTAAGTGCCGAACAAAGCACTCAAATTATTCTGCTGCAACGAATCTCTCATAGGAAAGACCAAAAAAACAACAGACGTTGGTAAATTATGCAATTGCATTGCCAAAGCTGTAAACGCGGCTGAGATGGCGATCTAAAAAATAAAACCCAAAACCCAAAAACAAAAAGCCAAAAAGCCAGAAAGTCGTCCAAATGAGCATGAATGAGTCGCGCTTGTCTTGACAGCTGATTCAATTGAGCTGTGAACCCGTTTCTGACCACAAACTCAACTCAATATAAGCGGTTCAGCGATATGCATGCTTTAGATACAAACACAAACACATAAACAGACACAGATACTTTTAAACACATTTCTGAGGTTGACGGTTGACGGTTGATGGCTGTTTGCATCAGTTTGAAGTTCAAGTTCGCTGCATTAAAACCTGAAAAACAGCCCAAAATGCACACAGACCGAATATTTAATTTTGAACTGTCAGTTGAGAGCATTGTCGTTGTCTGCTCTGACCCACTAAAGTCAAGAATGAATTGAATTGTTTTGTTTCTAAGCTAAGCGCTATAACGACAATTTATTTCAGCACCTTCAGAGCATGGGCTGTGAGTGCATATGTGTGACTTCCGTCAAATGACAATAAATTAAGCAAATATACTAACCAGCCAACCAGGCAGCTAGACGCTCTAAGTATCTACAAGATACGCTCACATAGCATTCAAAGCTGTTTAACGAATGACGCTTTGTCATCGTATATGTACATATGTGTATGTATATATATAGATATATGTGTGTAGTTATTTATTTGTTTGCCAATTGCCTGTTTGCCTGTGTTTAGCTAATGATTAATCTCATATTGTTGCTATTGGCAATTTGTTGTTGTTGTTAATCATTACCAAAAACCCAAAACCCTTAAATAGTCGCAGTCAAAGTCTCGCTTACAATTAGATACCTGCCAATAAGGAAAAGCAAACAGCGCCCCACAAGCTTACAACTTCCCCTAGTTTCAGGCTTATATTATATAGAAACCAGTCCACTCAGATTTCAGTTTTTAGATCTGAAATCCAACCGGCAGTTGGCTTTGAAACTGATAGGCTTTGTTGATGTTAATGCTGATACTGATGTTGTTGTTGTTGTGGTTTATACAGGCAATTGTTGTTATTTCCATTGTTTAACACACGTTAAGTTGTGCATTATATCTATTTTTTATGAATGACGATTCCCAGAGCTGTAAAGAATTTGGCAAATATTATACTTTGCCAAATATTTTGTCTGGGAACAACTTACATACAAACACGTATTTGCATATTTTAGGGAATACTTGTCATTCTATGTCTTATGCCTGTGAATCGCGATTGTGGGTCAATTAAAACAGAAATCTTGGATGCTTAATCACACCCAATTCATCTTTGAGGCCATTGCTGCACATTGCTTCAAGTTCGCCTTCAATTTAAGATCGTTTTTTTGATTCCAATCGTCATCAAATGGCGCTTCATGGTAAGGTAGTACGTGACGTTACAGTCTCAATCGGCTTAACTTAAAAGCTTAATTTATGCAAGCTTAATAACAATTGAGATCCGTTAATTCACGTACTTGCATATAGAGACTAAACTTTGGAATTAGTTTATATTCAATGACTTTGTCGAAACGATCAATGATACGACAGCAATTAATTACTAATAGATTAAGTGAGGCAAGTACACTGATTTATAAACAAATCAATTTGGCATGGGCACGGGAAAAGTTTAAAAAAATGTATTTACTTATAGTAAATTGTTTAAAAAATTTATGCAAATTTGTTGCCTGTTACAACTGCTTATTATTACAAATATGCATGTTTGAAAATGTAAAATTTATCAAGAAATTATAGGGAGCATTCAAAGTTATTTCAATGGTGCAACATTATATTGTAAATAATCATTATTATTAAGTGATTTATATTAAATTCTAACATGTCGATAAACTTCTAAAGAAAAAACCCCTCCTAAATGCTCAGTCAATTTTTTCAATCAGTCATGCAGAACACTTCAATGCATTAGAAGGGTCGCTAACATTAGTATTATGAGGTAATCCTAAGTGCGAAAATCAATATTAAATATTTTTATTAACAGGACTTTAAAAAAATGTTAGTTTTATGGTTTCTCCCAGAGTTCGTTTAGCATATATTATTACTCTGGATAACCTATTGTTGTCAACCTAATCGACAGAATTTTATTTGAAACTCTTTATTTAAATATATCCGTTACCTAATTTATAATTGTTTAAGATACAGTATATTAGATATACACAATATATATTTATATATACTGCCATATTTACAACTGTTATGTACTGTGTAGAAGTCATTTAATATGGTACTGAACAGTTTGTCCTTGTGTTTTAATCTATTGATCATCTACATAACTTGTTCTATAGATATTAATTAAAAGTTGTTTAAAAGACAAATAAATATGCAAGATGTTTTTTACCTAACCCACTTTTAGATAAGTTCAATATATTAGCCTGAAGGCCTTTCTTACTCTGGCTCTAACACTCTTTTTGTAATTTAGTATTAAGATGCAATTATAAAAATAAATCAATTTAATATAGATTCATAAATTTCTTTTTAAATTAATCGAATTTGAAAACGTTGGCTTACTCAATTAAATATCAATTTCATTTTACAATATCAAAGAGTATTTTATATCTGTAAAAATAAAATTCTCTGTCACGCAACTCTTTTCTCTAACTATTTTTGATTTTTATTTTTTTTTGCATCTGTATGTACCTATAAGACAAACAGATATTATTTTGTTCAGTATGGTTAGATATATCTAATAAGAGAATTTAAAATTGATGAGTTTAATCTAATCATCTTGAAAAATACAACAATTTATTTAAACTGAGTTTAAGCCCCAAACATTTTGTTATAAGATTTATTCTAAAATGTACACAATACATTTCAATTTAAGAAATATTAAAACAGTTAATATTGTGTTTAATACTGTTGCCTTATGTAATTAGACCGAATTTAAATAATATTTTATTTGAAATAAACTAATTAAGCAAAACAAAAGCTTAGAGTTTTTTGGTTTAGCCTCTTGGCAAATCATAATCTTTTTAAAAAATTTTAAATAGTTTCGAAATTTATTCGACTGCATTTACTCACTTGTTATTTTTTTTAAGCTATTAGTTACAGAAACCTTTGAGTTGAAACTCTTGAATACTTGACGAGATTTTCAAGCAAAAAAATCCGTCAAGTTTTCAACATTCTGGCAAATCCTGCTTTATAACATTCAAACCCACATATTACACAATTTTTTTAACAACCAGTTTTGCAAGTGTTTAATATTTTTAACGATCACGTCGGGAGGTTCCCTTTACTTTAAAGGCGTTCCAAATTATCTTTTATGGGGTTTTCAATTTGGTCAAAGTGGACAATAAACGGCTTAATTAAGATAGACTTGCAGTTTTATTTACTCACTTGCATTGCGTTGGGTTTTGTTTGTAAACAGTTTCATTTTTAAAGTTGAAAATGTTTTTTATTTATTGCACCTTTTTGCAACAATTTAAACTATTTAGAGCCGTGTGGCAGCCAATTCACAGATATTTATAAGGGTCAGAAACTGTTTATATTTTTCTTGTTAATGGCAAATAAAACGATTGATAAGTTCAGAGATTTTAACAACCTTTTAAATAATGTCACTAAAAAAATTTTAATATTTATTTATGAGACATTAGGGAACCAGCAGAGGATTATTCAATAATTTTTTATAATCAATTACACACTTGATATTAAATTTTGATTAATATCTGTTGCATTATCCCGACAATTTGTCCAACTAAACTGTATTAAATGTTTTGTACTTATTTAGTTTTTATAGTATTAGAATTTATTGCACTTGCAGATGTCGTTAATATAGTTGTGATTATTTCTGAATCGACTGACACGCACTTCCTATTCTCACGATATTTGACAACTTAATGCGCTGTGCTCGACAATTGTGGGGACCTTTATATGGACTCTTGGGCCGGGCAGCTCAGCTCCGACTGAGGCATAGATCGAGACGTTGACCGAGCTCTGATCAAGCATCTAGCGGCAAAGCGCGAAAATCTTTTCATGAACCGGTCCACTTTCAAGCCTCTGCCGACGCTTGCGCTGCCGTTGACGCAGACGCAGACGGAGACGTTGGCGCAAACGCAGACGCGGCAGGCATATCCGATGCTACGACGTCAGCGGCGATCCCTGGGTGTCAATAGCAAAAACAACAACAAAACACAATTATAACCTGGCAACGTTTAGTATACGCCAAGTAAGTACTTACTTGCAACTCACTAAGTAGTTTGTCTATGTGTTGTTAACACACAACCCCTTAGAACGATGAGTTAATCGGCACTGGATCTGGATAAGTGTATACATATGTATCTCTTTATCTATATCTATATATATCTGTATCTGCATCTACGCTAGTATATTTAGCTGTCTGGGGGTTACTTAAGTTCGTCAATTTGTTTTGTTGTTGTGAATGTCTATGCCAAGATCACTTAAGCGCTACATACATACTTAGTTATTTTACATTTAATATCGTAAATGACTCTATTTAATCTCTAATAAGCACGCACACGTGCCCAAATGCTTTTGAATATATTCATTAAGTTTTTATATATTTAATTTCAGTTTGTAGACGCAGGGGGTAGATCGTATCTTATTACTATTAAAAAGCAATGCAGATAATTCTCAATACGATCGATCTGGATCGTGTACTTGTACTGTTAAGCTACTAGACCGGGGGATAAGCAGAGCTATAATTGTTTTAAATGTTCTATCAGCACCTGCCTTGTCATTGAACATTACTGTTAAACAAAGTAGTTAGTCAGTAATGGCTTAGGACAGGGCAGTCCACTGAACATTAAGTGACCCAAACCCAGCCTGAACCCAATATTAAAGTTAAGTTGAACGCTAATTCTACATAAAGATCGCATGTATCTAATGCTCTCATTTATATACTTTTTCGCGCTTAATTATAATAGCTAACATTTGTTGCCGCTTTTTTATTGTCATTGTCTCTTGTTTTGGTTTAAAATTTTCTTGGGTTCTCCTTTTACCTAAAAATACAATTTCTGAGCACGCGAAAATAAGTTCAGACCAAAAGTACAGTCGTTGGCTCCCACTAACTATCGGTTGTCATGTTGTAAACAGTTAATTGTTATTATAGCAAGTCACACCATAATTATAGCATATAATATTAAAAGTTTTTGCCGACAGCAGGGTGCTTTTTAGAGTACTTTGGAAAGTTTTTGCTAAAAGCTTTACGATAAGCTTTTAAGCTCACAGCAAGGACATATACGCAAATAGCTCGTGCAATATAATAAACATGTAACATAAATGGCCCTAAACCAAGCCATAGAAATATTTATAAGTTGTAGCCAATGAATAAATGGAAATATCATAAAGAATACAAACGTAGATATAGAATTACTAAATATATACGCAAAGCATTATAATGTAAATTCACAAATATTTGTACATTGTAAAGAACAAAAAAGTAAGTTCATTCGCGTTTGTCTTATATGCTATGTAAAGTAGAATGATGTGAATAACAAATATATATATGCGTTAAGTTCAAAAACGAACGAGAAGTTTCTACATTTTATAAGAAAACAAGACACTTTATTTTATTTGTACAACTATTCTAGTAATCGAATGAGGTGGCCATTGCCAATTTCTATAAATTAATAAGTTGCAAACAAACTTGAAAAGTTTCAATTGAGCTTGCTTAGATATTATTATTTGGTACTTCAAAATGGTACTCATAAGAAATTTTATTAGAGGGTATGGCAGTTGTCCTAATTGGTTTATCAAATTTAGGAGCTTGTTTGCAAAATTAAAAGCTTTTTAATTGGTAAATTAACACCCTTTTCTACGTAAGTAACTAAGTAAAATGAATAGTATATGAATCACGGAATCAAATGGAAACAGACTACAAACATTAAAACGGAAAACGGAAAAGTTGCAAATAGAGACGTCTTTTAATCAAGTTACATGCAACAATATCATGTAAAAGTAATATTTGAGTAAATATCTAAATGCCTTTTGTAAGTTGACAAAACACGCAACGCGTGCATTTTCTTTCCAAGGGAAGCCCCTTTTTTCTGCTTCTATAAATTATAACGGTTTATTTAACTATAATTCCAAATAGCTCTTCAAGATCAGCCACTTTAATATGATTGCAGTCAACGTCAGAGGGTCGACTAGATACTTACTGAAAAATTATCGCCTAGTAAACTATTATTTCAAATTTAAGAATTACTTTAGACTTAAGACTTACAGAAAGAGCATTGTATATACATATATAAACATTCTTAAGGTAAAAGACAATGCGTCAAGCACTTTAAAAATGGGAATTCAGCGAAACTACAATTACGTCAACCCCCGAGCTTTACTCTGTGTCAATTATCGAGAAGCATGGGTATAATTTACTTATACTTAGTTTTGAGATTTGAGAGTTCTTTCTACTTGTTAAATACATTTTGACTACTTTTTCCCATTTTTAAGGTGTACAGGGTGTAACTAATTAGCAAACGCCACTGTGTATTGTATGTGTATCTATATATGTAAGTATATGAAACTGAATGTCTGTAACCTTATATAAATATATATAGACTGGTACTTAACTTAAAATCTTACGGTTGGTCCGTTATAAACTTTTTAATTAGTGTGTTAGTATCAATCTGCAGGCGGAGGTAGACTATATATCAATTCCGCTCTCCCACTCATCTCTCAGCCTTCGGAAATAGCTGGGCATTTGACCTAAAAAAATTTGTGCCAGCTATATTTATTTACTCTGGAAGGCGATCAGTGCTGTCCCATACAAGCAAACGTTATAATATTCTTAAATGTAATGAAAGCATAGAAAAAACCTAATGAAATAACAAGTTTCAAATATTAAAGACACTAACCCAGGGGATATTTATTTACCAGTCCAGCCAGGTAACAAATACAAGAATTAAAAAGAAAATAGGGAAATTTTAAAGAAAGTTAGAGAGAAATCTCTGACCCTATACTCACATCTAATGTGGTCAGGGATTTCTTGTAAGATATAGGGAAAGATAGGATTTTAAAGAGGGAAGAGAGAGTTCAGTTGCGAGTACGTAATATAATGAATTATAGCTTACACATAAAGCATGAAAAAATCTGTGCAAAGCATAATCAGTTGTACATACTGGGAGGGTAAGAGGAAAGTAATATCTCGTTGCACGACGAGGAACAGAAAAATGTATAAGACCTAGAAGAAACATAGAGTCAATCTCGCCAATAATCAATTTATGGAGAAAAACAACACCAAGAGTATTTCTACGATTAATTAAAGACGGAAGATTAAGAAGGTGAGAGAAGCCTACTGGAGTACGATGGTGAACGAAGCTTTGGATCCCAGTTTAAGCCTCGTAAGGCAAAAAACAAAAATTGCTTCTGAACAGACTCAATCCGATCCTGGTTAATACTGTACTGCGGACACCAGATGCAAGAGCCATATTCCAAAATCGGACGAACAAGGGAGACATAAAGTAGCTTAGTGGTAAAAGAATCATTAAATTCTTTCGACCATCGTTTAATAAATCCAAGTACTCCCTTTGTTTCATTAATAATCGTCGAAATATGTAAATTGAAGTTCAATTTGCAGTCAAATAAAACTCCAAGGTCTTTTATACATTGCTATGGAGAATAGACAATCGTATTAGTGTCTTAATAGGGCCTAGTGCGATAGAATGTCATAAACATACTTTTAGAACAATTGAGCTGCAACTTATTGGTCAAGTACCAAAGTTGCATAGCGTTCAAATCGTCTTGCAGACGACTATGACGAAGGGAATCTTTGACTACACACAGTTTACTTTAGTGAAATAGGAAATAAAAATAATTTAAATATTCAATTATTTATAGAAGAGTCAAACATACATAGTCGAGATATTTTTTTTCTACAAAACGGCAGATTGTTCTTATATACGATAAACAGGTCATGACAAATTTATAATACCTTTTTACAAGGGTATAAAAATATTAAGTTAGCTTTTAGTTAACTGGGAACCATTAGTTAAAGTCCAAGGTCATAAACAACGGAAACAAAATCTATTTATTATAGTCCTTTATCGACGCATTCATACAGAAAGACAGGCAGCAAGAAAACTTTTTATAGTCGGAGGTGTCATCTTATGGATACAGGGCGTTAAAAATAGTAATTATACAACAAAAATGTCGGTGCGAAGCATCCAGGGTAAGTAAGCAAGAATATATATAAGTAACCTTATTTTCAACACCTACAAATAAAGTAAAGCAAGTAATTACATTCAGTAATTTTTTTTTAGTTGGTATCAAGAGATTTTAGCTAAGATCAATTAATAAAACAGGAAACTTTGTATGTAAGTAACTGGTTGAACTACAGTAAACTCAAATTAGAACAATAAGGAACCAACAAAGGTGGATGCTAATGAAATTATTATATAGCAAGTATGTTGGAGACCAATGCTAATGAATAATTAACGTGCTTAATTGCAATAGTTGTTTTTTAACTGGTGTAGATTATAGGCTTGCATTTAGACTAGAATAACTCTATAAACAGTAACTAGAGCTAAAAATCGTATGTTGTTTTATAATAATGTATGTATGCTTTATAATAACACTATACAACTGCATTCTGTATCCCATACATCTGAGAGCCAATCTATATGTATGGGGACGTTTACAAGCTTAACGACAAAAGTTATAATAGGTTTTTAACTTTTTAAAAAGATAGGTTTGGATAATTGGATATTAATAACTTCGAATTTAGTTAAAAATAATTAAGTTTTAAATTAACTATCTTTTCTTACTTTTCATAAAAACTTTTTAAATTAAATCAATTGGCACGTTTAGTTGAGATATTTTTAAGATATAATGATACAAAACTCCGAGATCCGTGCGTTTATACAGACAGACCGACGGTCATGGAGTCAGCTCGTAATGGTCATAAATTTTTTATTTTTAAGTCCATTTTCGGATTCAACCTTTTTTAAAAGTCAAATATATACCTTCTAGCTCAAAAACGGCAACAGAAATAAATTTTTTAAATTATTATTTATTTAGTGCACGATTGTTTATACACATTGACTGTCAGATGTTCGTGATATGTTTTCTTTTTTTTTTAAATTTTGTTGCAAAGTGTAATTATATAAGTAATTTAAAGGTAAAATTAAATTAATTGCATGCATTTATTGTAGAAAAGTAGAAAAGCATGGCTATGAGTCACACGGAAAATACTCGTAATGTCAGTGCATACGTTATGAGTAATACCTAGTAAATGCCTGTTACGTATTAGTTATAGATTACAGAATTAGAGTTGTATTTAAAGCTATGACATATATGACCCCAAATTATTACAAATTTCATTGCGGAAATTGGTTTATTTATTTGTATCGTCGCCGGCAATCAAAAGCAAATAGCAAATCGCAATTGCTAAAGCCAGCAGCAATTAAATAATAATCAAATAATTCTAATTAATGATAGTGTCCATGCCGCTGCCATTTTGCATAGCTAGGTAAACCCACACAGACACAGCATGACTCAGGTGAGCCAGCAGGCGCTAATCCTTCGCATCGCGTTTTGTCATTAATATCTTGCAGCATTTCGCGATATCTCGTATCTCGTTAGACAACTGTCAGCATTTGTTAACGTTGTCGATGGCGTTGGCGTTTCCGTTCCAGCTGCTTCAAAAACTTTACCCCAACATAATTACCTTGCATATGAATATATTTTTGAGGCTTCAATCGCTGCTACGCAACTTTCTGGTGAGCGCAGACCCCGAGTATAAATGCCTGATGCTTCGTCCATTCGGTTATCACTTTCTCTCGTTCGTTGGATCCATCAGGTGCCTGTTTATTGGCTCCTTAGTCCAGTTAATATTCACAACCATTTAATACCTTTGTCTGTTTCTCTTCAGTTGTGAACATCATTTACTATTCTGCATTTGAATCGGCCAGTTGCCGGTTGTGCTACTGAACAACACATCAAGTTATATATACTCAATATTCCAGTACTTCAAGGTAGGTATCACACAAAGTTAGAATGCAAAATTTATATTTAAGCAATGCAAATTGATAACTAACTGAAAAATTTAAATCTAAGTTAAGAAACAAGCATCAAAAGTAAAGTTGGCAAAAATATTGGCGTATATTTCATATGTACATATATTGAATATACTTCACGAGAATTAACTATAAAGTTCAGGTAGTTGCATTGCACATCATATAAAATATTAGGTTGAACCGGTCAACCACCGTGGTGCACATAGACCAAAATTGTTCCCTAGTGGTGCCTGATGCTGAAGATTGTTAGGAAGCTGTGTAGACCTCTAGTTTTTTAATACGCTTTGCAAATGACAATAACGCATTTGGAGTATGTTTGGCCACGCCTTCCAGTGATGTGAGCCAATACGCGTTGTGATGTTTGAATAGTTGTTGATCTAGTGCTGGACAAATGCAAATCACGTGTTCCAAGGTTTCAGAAACTTCTGGCTCCTTACATTTGCGGCAGCTTTCGTCTGATGTTATTCCTAGTTTTTAGCGTAAGTTGCTGCCAGGCAATGACCAGTCAGTACTCCTACGATTAGTCTGCAGTGTCGTCTCGACAGTTGAGGTAGCAAGTGAGTGAGTATTTTCTTACGAGTTTTGCACATCAGTCTGGAGACTCTGCAGCCAGATGTGTTATTCCACTTTCCATCAACTGCAGCCAAGGTGGTTTTCTCCAGATCGCTGTGTCTGGAGATATCTACATATATGTATCTACTGCACTTTCGTGAGACAACCCGACACCTTCTTTAGTTTAGCAGTCTGCCATTTTATTACCATCTATGTCCCGGTGGCTGAGAACCCAATAGATGTGCACTATTCTAGTAGAGTTTAGATCATCTAGTGCCTCCCTGATTGACAGGACATTTTGTGGAGCTAGTGGTAGATGCCTGCAAAGATTTTATTGCCGCTTGGTTTTCCACGAAGATGTTAATCCGTTTGTGTATTCGGTGTAGCTCTTAGGCTACTTCTGCTGCCTTCCGTATCGCGAAAACTTCCGCCTGGAATATAATGCAGTAGTCAGCCTGTTGATCTAGGCCCGACCGCCAGTCGTCCGGTCCCATTAATGTTGTGCATTTATGCATATTTCTTAGGAGCTTTCCTTTGTAATTTCTTTAATAGTCCGTCTACCACTAGGTTTCATAGCAGCGGCGATAGGACTCAACCTTTTGGTGTTCGCCGCCCTAGTTATGGATGTGGCTCCCCACTCGGCACTGAATCTTCTGCAGCTTAACAGATTGTGTATCCACGAGTGTACTGCAGAGTGGGATGCTGTAGTTCTCAGGCTTGGCATTATTATTTCCGTCGACACATGGTTGAATGCGACAGAGATGTCCAGAAATACGCATATAGCATATTCTTGCTGGTGGAGTGCCTTCTCAATTGTAGCTACTAGGGAGTGAAGCGCTGTCTCCACTGATTTTCCTTTTGTGTATGCGTGCTGATTGGACTTCATGGTCATACACGCCTTCTCTTTAATGTGTAGTTCTAAAAGTTTTTCCAGTGTTTTTAACAAAAAAGAGGTGAGGCTTATACCGATAAGTCTTTCTGTATGGTTGGCTGCACTTGCCTGCTTTGCGCAGAAACACGCAGGTCCTCCAGGCTACAGGCACGTATCCATACCTTAAACATCTTCAAACATTGGCTGCAACCATGAGATAATCCGATTTTTGGTCATCTGTAGCATGGTTGGAAATATTCCGTCTAACCCAGGGGACTTGTAGCTCGCGAACGGGTCTATAGCCCACTGAATGTTATGCGGGTTAAGTATATCGACGGGTATCTCTGATTCCGTTGTTGTCTCGGGTATGTCTGGTTCAGTGACTTCTGTTCAGCTAGGGAAGTGCTTATTCCCAGAAGCGTATATCGCTTCCCTATGGTTTTCAGTTCATCGTCAATTCTCAGTTTTTAGCTGACTCTGTATGGTTGGCTGCTTTGCTTCTCCATGAGTTTCGTTTTAATATAAAATATTAAATACGCTTTCGTTTTCTAAACTAAGAAGTTACTACAATAATTTACACATAAAGCATTGTTTATACATAAATAAACAAATTTTTTAACGCTTTTTAACAAATCAGGGTTTGCTTTAAATTTTTTTATTAATTTGTGCAGAACTAAAAACAATGATAAAAGAATAAATAATACTAAACTTGATTTTCGTATGGTATACAAAATCCTACGTACCGAATTTGGTCTCTCTATCTCTTATAGTCGGAGTTGTCCCTTATGCCTGTTACATACATTTCCACAGATTTATGGCCCCCATGTCCCATTTATTATAATACTTTTCTTAAATTAAGTAAAGGGATATAAAAAGCGTCGGAAAAATGTCATAAGTTTCTTATAATAACATTGACACAGGAGCGTTTGTTGTCAATCTATATATTTTAATGAATCCATCAGATTATACAAATTGTGAATGCCTTAACTAGTTTTTGATTAATTTAGTACAGACATCTGTAACCATTTACTCTTATAGAAGCTATACTTGTATAATATTAAGAATTAATTCGGTCAGTTCGGATATATGTACTGTAAGAAAAAAAGAAAATAAACTTTAAAAAAAATTACCAGCATACAACCAAACAAATTGATGTAGACAATAACTAAAATTGGGGTCAACAAGAAAACTTTCAATTAAATATTTTATTGCTACGTTATAAAACCCACTGCAATTTAAAAGTACTCTCCTTAAGTTAAATATTCAGAGTATCATGACGCAGTTGCCCTAACTATATTAGTTAGTTGAACAATTAGATCTTAGTTCATTGTGGTCAATTATTGAATTACGTCAAGCTCAGTCCTCATTAATCACCAAACAATAACAATCGCTAGTCTCTTAATACTCCATGAACACAACACAATATAACGCTCAATGCAAATTAACATATGAGATTGCCACCTATTAGCCGTGGCCCTAGTAAGACCCCTAAATAGGGTAATAATGAGCCAGAATACGGCAATAAGCCATAGGTAATATGAGCTAACTATCTACAAAAGCTAAGTAACTTATAATTAGATATGTAAATTAAAGTGTAAAACAACAAGCGATTTGAATAACTAATATGTGTAACAGGGACAGATTTAATACAATGTACTCAAATATTAAAATGAGTTGCTGAACAAATTTAAGGATCTTTTAAATACCACAAATTCAATTAAACTTTGCTCAAAACCATAATTATTGAATATTTATGCAATACTATCATTTCTATCAGCTAATCGCATAATGTCCAATACAATGCGTTGCACATTGGTTGTCTGTGTGGCATTAGCTCTATTTGCTGCAGGCTGCAACGTGGAGGCATCCAAAACACGTCCACCGCGCAACAATGATATAAGCACTATGGCAGATGCATTAAAATATCTTCAGGATTTGGATGTATATTATGGCGACAGAGCGCGCGTTAGATTTGGTAAACGCGGCTCATTGAGGCAAGTGCTTCGTAATCGAATACTTGAAAATGGCATCAACAGCAACAACAATGATAATATCAATGAGAACAACAACGGTGCTGAGTTGGTAAGTTAATTAAAACCGCTTAATTAAAACCGCTATTTATACCAAGTAGTAAGAATTGCAGAACTTAATACAACCTCCATTGCAGATACACGCAGCAGGTGAGGAGGAACTATATTAAATAATGATAGAACTAACTTAAACCAAATAACTATTTATTATAAGATATTGTTGCATTATTTTGGAGCAATAGTTTAAACTTATAGAAAAATACAAAAGAAAAATAATAATTCAACTTTATATGTTAAAAACAATTTAATGTTTATTGCAAAACATATATAAATAAATGGCAAATTACTGACTTTCTTTGCAATGTTCTCTCTAGTAGCTGAGTGAGGGATATTATAATATACGTATTTGAATATCAATTTCATCAAATCAATTCACAATTCTTAGTAATATAATATATACGATGAAGTAATGCAATTGCAACATCCTAACTAGTTGCAGTTATAATTAAGTAAATGTGGGTGTTTGATTTTTTTTATTTAATACATCCTACACTTCTGCAATGTTTTAAAAAACAAGAAGCACGTCGAAGCTAGATACCCTTTCAATGGTCTTCTAAGAAAATTTTGAATACTCGACCGATTGCTCCTATGACAACTATATGATATTGTAGTCTGATTTCAGTCAAACCTTATCAAATAGTATAAAAAGTATATCAAAATCAATATGGTTAGTTTGGTTCAGATATCTTGGTAATCAAAAAAGTTTTCACTCAATTATTCCTATGGCAACTATAGTCTGGTCTGATTTTGAACAAACTTGGTCACTTGGTCAGATTGTACAAATAATAATTCTACATCGAACTGTTAAGTTTTATTTTAATATCTTGATAAACAAAAAAATTTTTCAAACGAGCACTTTTCGACCGATTGTTCCTATGGTAGCTATAAGATATAAAGATCCGATTTTGATGAAACTTGGTCGGATTATTCAGATCATAGGTCTACACCTTGAAAAACCATTTTGTTGGATTCATCGTTCCTATGGCAGCTATATGATATATTGGTCTAATCGGGTCGATTTTACATACAGTGGATCCCACCTTATTTCGTTCAAAAAGAAACATTTATTCTACTTTTGGAGCTCGAATATCGGTAAGTCCCGTTAAGTGAATTATTGATTTTTGAGCCATAATTATTGGGCAGCTCATCCTTATCCGATATAACCACTTTTGGATCCATCTTTGTCTTGATTTTCCAAATTTTTGGAACAAAATGTAACTCATCCCAGGCTGTAAAAATCGTGTTGGGAGCGTTTGGGCGGATATTGATCCGATTTATAATGCTTGGAATAATTTAATGGACGGAATAGGGATCCATATTGACCATTTTGGCAATTTCTTCTTACTCCGTTCAGGTTAGAAGTGCATTATAGCCAACTCATGGTTCTTTATGGACCAATTTTAGTAAATCGCTAACAATAACTCACGCCAGGTGGAAAAATATAAATTAATGCAAAAATAAATTGTTAATAATAATGCCCTAAAAGGTATAAGAAAATATTATCTAAGGTGTATATAAGATGTACCATTTACTTAAAAGCACGAAATAAGCAGTGAGATTTTATTAGGTACTTTTTTGCTGTTACTTGATTTTTAGGAAGAGGAAGAAATTTTCAAATATTATATCAAGTTATTTAGAATCTAAAATTAATAATTAAGAATACTGCATTTATATTATTTGGATATATCTTATAGTTTGTAAGATATAGCCTTTATTTGCACGAAATAGTGTGGGAGCCACTGTACAAACTACCTGCTATGTCGAAATGCATCCGTTCCAAGTTTCACCAAAATAGCTCAAAGATAAAGCCAAAAAGTAAGCTTAGAAACAGACGAGCATAACTATATCGACTCAGCTCGTCGTACTGATCAAGAATATATATACTTTATGGAGACATCTCCTCCTCTGAATTACACATTTCGAAACAAAATTTTAATATAATTTTGCAAGGGTATAATAATAATTACGGGCAGAGTTTTAAAAACAGTCTTGATTTTTTAAACATCTGCTTTAAGTCTGATGATCAGATGATAAGCACTGAAAATATTTAAGATAAACATTTTAATCTACATATACTCATAGTGCAGCTGCGTAGCACTACTTTAAAATTGATTGAAATCTTTCCTTAATTTAAATGTTTATGTGTACGTTAGGACGAATATACATTTGAATTGGGCATATTTTTTACTCAAACTTGTTTGTTACTGAATATAACAATATATTAATATTAAATAAATAGCGGTTTTACTGATAATGTACAGCTTGCTAACGCGGTATTTACGCATCTAGTCGTAGGTATCAAAGAGTTGTATTGCCGATTAAACGACTGACTAGTTTCTCAGTTTTAAAGCTATATTTGAACAGAATCTTCTTTCTGTTGCAGGCAGCTCCTATCTCAAAATCAGCTGGATCGGACCACTATATAAAATAGCTGTCATAGGAACAATCGGATGCAAAGTGAGTTTCCTATGAAAAGCTTTTGTTTTTCAAAATATTGTACATTCTGATTAAGTTTCATCGAAATCAGGCCACAATATCTTATAGTATCTTATCTTCCATAGTAATATTCGTTCGAAAATGTGCTCGTACAATAATCTTTTTGTTTTTGAAGCTATCGGAACCATATTCACCAGAGCGATGTTTTATTATGATGTAGACAATTTGCCAAAATTTTATCAAATCAAATCAATCAAAAAATACCCAATTGTAAGTTTGATTTTATAAGTAATCAGATTACATTTTTTCAAAATTTTAAGTAATCTGATTAAATTTTATCAAAATTTAACGATTGTTTTTGATGGTTTAGAAGTTAAGATATGTTTTCATTAACAGCCAGAACGATGTGAAGGTCATCGCTATAAATAAAGCATGCGGAAGAATTACACTTGTAAGTCAAGAAATCAATTGACTATATCACTTTTTAAACTTGAATAATATATTCAGGTTGCAATATATTTAAAAAAATTTTTTTTTAAATACTTGAATGCCTAGCCTAGTTGAATGTTTTGGACTTCCTTTACAAGATCCATGTGATTAAATTCATTAGGTTGCTTTGTGAAGGTCTCTAACATTTTAAGCTTATTTTCGTCTGTCTTAAAGTAAAACATTTGCAGCTCATTTGCTAGACACTGTGCTTCTTGGGCAGTTAGAACCTTTGTGTCGTATTCTCCACGCATTAGTACAATGCCTTTATCCTGTACATCTGTGTAATGGACCAATGTAAGGCATTCTGGAGCATTCTCATGATGCACTTGGTAGGCGAGCAACGGAGTAAAATGAACCGTATTGGCAGCAAACTGAAGCATAATGAACTCGAAACCCTCGCTACGAGGCAATGGTAGCAGAAAAATGGGGTGCTCCTTGGCGCGTGCTGTTAGTGTCTCGTATTGGGGAGTGGTCATCGTAGCTGCCAGCACGTCCTTCGTCTTGTGGTATTCAAGCCAGATTTGCGAAATTTCCTCGGGATTCTTGTCAGAAATAAGGTCCAGTTTCATGATGTCGCTTAGCTTCTTGTGCGGCAATTCGGCCTGATCTTTGATTAGCTTTTCCTTGGGATTCAATATCTCCGAGTAGGATCTGCAGTGCAGAGTACGTTGCACGATAAGAAATTCAGACCACCATTAACTTTGGCTTACCTGGCTTGACTTTTTCCGTCTTTAATGGGATTGATAACGCGCTCAATGCGATCCAAGAACTCCTCTGGAGAAGTTTCTTGCTTTTTTGATATTTTGTCAGCATATTTCGAGAAATATGGGTTTGTATCTTTAAGCTGATCTACTGCCTCCTTGGCACGACTTGAGGAGGTCATTGCAATGCTCCGCGTAAAAATATGCCGATTACTTTGAAAAATTTTTGCTAATTTACGAGCGCATTCCATTCCGGAGGAAATTAATATATAAGTTATGCAACTCACAGCTGACAACCAACAAACAGTTGTGTGCTGACAGTGTTGAAGAGAATTTAAATACATTAGGCGAACTCTGTTATTAACATTACGGTAAGCCACAAAATCTACACACCCCTACTTATTCGGAGAGCGCACGTAGAGCTATGATTTTGGTCTAAAGACACGCGGAAAATCAGGAATCCGAGAAATATGGGCGCACCTTGAACATTTTGGCGAATTTATTGTTAAAATAGTAAATAAAAGCTGTCCCATACAAGCGAAATCCGATAGCCGATACATAAATTGAACATAATCTGTTAAGCTGTCAGCTGTTATGTTATGTCTTAACAGAGTAGTGTTGGTATATAAACAAGCGAATAGTGCTGGAAAATATCGTTAAATGTTCGGAACTGCCAGCCTATTTAATTTTTTGGCGGTAAAATTTAAGCTACAAACAAAATTTACTTAGTTTTGACTATTTAAAAGTCAATATATAATAAGTATATTTTTATTAATGGTTATGATTTTTTAGTGACCTTAGTTTGTTAGGAGATGAGTTTAGTCGGCTGGAGGTCAAATTAGTTTTTTTTTTAATTAAAAACATTGGTTTTTTCTTTTTTCTGTTTTCTTTAATCCGTTATATATATAGTTTTTTCTTTTTTCTGTTATCTTTAATCCGATATATAAAGAAAACAGAAAAAAGAAAAAACTAGTGTGTTTTGTTAAAAATAAAACCTAATTTGACCTCGAGCCGACTAAACTCATCTCGTATTTTTATTAATATTAGTTGCCATCAAACTTGAATACCAAAACAATATTAATAATTAAAACAAAATTTTCTTTTTGTATCAGCCTGTTCAGAAGCAGTTTTTGTTTTTGCCTTACGAGGTTTAAACTGGGATCCAAACCTTCCTTTACCATCGTACTCCAGTAGGCTTCTCCTTCTCAATCTTCCGTCTTTAATTAATCGTAGAAAAACGCTTGGTGTTGTTTTTCTCCATAAATTAAATATTAGTGAGACCGACTCTATGTTTCTGTTAGGTCGTATAAATTTTTCTGTTCCTCGTCGTACAACAAGAAACTACTTTCCTCTCACCCTCCCAGTATGTACAACTGATTATGCTTTGCACAGTTCTTTTCACGCTTCATGTGTCAATTATAATTCATTATATTACGTACTCGCAACTGAACTCTCTCTTCCCTCTTTAAAAAACTATCTTTCCCTATATCTTACAAGAAATCAATGACCACAATAGATGTGAGTATAGGCTTAGCCGGCCAGCCCGGTTAATATATCACGATTTCTCTCTAACTTTCTTTAAAATTTGCTTATTTTTCTCTTACTTATTTTGTTTGTCTCTCTATACCTATCTTTAAATTAATCTTATTTTCCTTTTACTTATTGTCTTATTTATTTACTAACTTTTATGTTATTTTATTTGAAAATTTATTTTTTTTTGTTTTTTTTAATTTAAGTTTTAATTATATATATATATATATATATATATATATGTATATTCTTTTTTTTATATTAAACAATAGATTTATATTTCTTTTTTATTTATTTAAATTTTTTTTTTTTTTGTACTAATTTAACTTTTAATTATAAACACTTTTTCAACTTTTATTACTAACTCTCTTCTGTTTAGCTTCATGTTCAAATAATGACACTGACTAACCTGGCTGTGAGTAGGGGCATAGCTGGCAAATAAATAGCCATTGTGTCAGTGTCATTAATATTTGAAACTTATGTAATTTCATTAGGCTTTTTCTATTCTTTTTATTACACTTAAGAAATATTATAACGTTTGCTTATCTGGGACAGCACTGATTGACTGCCAGAATAAATAAATAATAAAAAAAAAAAAATTACGTGATTTTGTTAGGTCTACTACAAAAAACAAACTTGACAAATTAAAGTGATATAAATATTTATTTATATTATATGTATATGTACATATATAATTTTACATACAATTTTTAAAAAGTCGAAAACTAACAAAATTCATTTATTAAAAGGCAGAATGTAGACACAATTTTGAAATGCAGCATTTTTTGCCTAAGGGTGGAAAGCGAGGTCAGTAATATACATTCATATGTATGAATGTATGTGATTGATTTTCTATACACAAATATATATGTATATATATATATATATATAAGGGCAGACGCATTTGTATGTGTGTGCAGGGAGCATATGAATTGTTGTCGTAGGTCAGCTGAAGAAAAACAAGAAAGAAACGGCTATCTTCGGCACGCCGAAGCTATATACACTTGCAATGGTCTTCCAAGAAAATTTAAAATACTTTTGCATAGAATAACTATTTTTCGACCGATTGCAATTTTGTCTGGTATTTTCCTAACTTTTGGGACAAAATGTAACTCATCCCAGGCAGTGAAAATCGTGTTGGGAGCGTTTGGGCCGATATTCATCCGATTTATCTATGGTATAATGCTTTGAAATATTTAATGGACGGAACGGGGATCCATATTGACCATTTTGTCAATTTTTTTTTTTACTCCGTTCAGCTTAGGAGTGCATTATAGCTAACTCATGGTTCTTTATGGACCAATTTTAGTAAATCGCTAACAATAACTCACGCCAGTTGGAAAAATATAGGTTAGGTTGAACCGGTCAACCACCGTGGTGGTTGCATAAAGACAAAAAATTGGTGCTTAGTGGTGCCGGATGCTGGAGATCGTTAGGAAGCTTTGTAGACCTCTAGTATTTTAAATGACAATAACGTATTTGGAGTATGTTTGGTCGCTTCATTCAGTGAAGCGAGCCAATACGCGTTGAGATGTTTGAATCGTTGTTGAGCTAGTGCTGGACAACTGCAAATCAGGTGTTCCAAGGTTTCAGAAACTTCTGGCTCCTTACATTTGCGGCAGCTTTCGTCTGATGTTATTCCTAGTTTTTAGCGTAAGTTGCTGCCAGGCAATGACCAGTCAGTACTCCTACCATTAGTCTGCAGTGTCGTCCCGACAGTTGCAGTAGGAAGTGTGTGAGTTTTTCCTTACGAGTTTTACACATAATTTTGGAAACTATGCAGCCTGGTGGTTTATTTCACTTTCCAGATCGCTGTAAAGCGAACGTAAGGAGATATCTATATCTGATGCACTTTCGTGAGACAGCCCGACACCTTCGTTAGCTAAGCAGTCTGCCATTTCATTACCATCGATGCCCCGGTGGCTGGGAACCCAATAGATGTGCACTATTCTAGTAGTGCTTAGATCATATAGTTCTTGACAGGACATTTTTGGAGCTAATGGTAGATACCTGCAAAGATTTTATTGCCGCTTGGCTATTCACGAAGATGTTAATTCGTTTGTGCATTCGGTGTAGCTCTTTGGCTACTACTGCTGCCTTCCGGATCGCGAAATCTTCCGCCTGGAATATGCTGCAGTAGTCAGGCAGTTTGTACGGCAGCCTGAGTTCTGGCTCTGTCCGTCCGTGAATATGTGGACAGCCTACTGATCTAGGCCAGAACGCTCCTCGTCCGGTCCCATTAATGTTGGTGTGACTTTGAAACTGGTCAGAGGAGTCACGTAGTCTATGCTACACTGCATCTCCCTGCCAATCGAGCTGTGTCAAAAGCCTTGAAGCGCCATATTTCCAGTTGTACAGAGACGTTGTGCAGTCTTTGTGCAAGGAGTTGTGCTTGAATGTCCAGGGGGTTGACGCACATTAATGTTTCTAGTGCCTTAGTAGGAGTGGACCTCAACGCCACCGTTATACAGACAAGTGCCTGCCGTTGGGTCCTCTCCATCATCTTAAGGTATGTGGATTTTTCAGTTGCTTGCCACCATACCAGGACGCCGTAGAGTAGGATCGGTCGCACAACTGAAATGAAGATCTAATGCATCAGTCGTGGTGAAAGGCCCCAAGTACTGCTCAGCATCTTTTGTGATGCATAGAGCGCGACTGTTGCTTTTTTCACCCTTTCTTCCACATTGAGTATCCATGTCAGCTTGCTATGTAGAACCACTCCAATATAACGTGTTTCTTCAATGTGAGTGGTATACCGTTCACTTTTGGCAGGTTCCACTGTGGTACCTTGTATCTGTTGGTAAAGAGAATGAGGTCCGTCTTGTCCGCATTAATGCTAAGTCCGGCTTCTTTGGCCCATCCTAGTATTTCTTTCAGTGTGTAGTCCATGATGAAGCTGAGAGTCGATGGACATTTGCCTGTGATAATTATGCTTATGTCATCAGCATATGCATTTATCTTAGGCACTTTCCTTTGAAATTTCTTTAATAGTCCGTCTACCACTAGGTTCCATAGCAGCAGCGATAGGACTCAACCTTTCGGTGTGCCTCTATGCGCCGACCTAGTTATGGATGTGGCTCCCCATTCGGCACTGACTCTTCTGCAGCTTAACAGATTGTGTATCCACGAGTGTACTGCAGAGTTGGATGCTGTAGCTCTCAGGCTTCGCATTATTATTTCCGTCGACACATTGTTGAACGCGCCAGAGATGTCCACAAATACGCATATAGCATATTCTTGCTGGTAGAGTGCTTTTCAGGTGAGGCTTATCGGTCTGTAGTCTTTCGGTTGTGCGTGACTGCACTTGCCTGCTTTTTGGGCAGGAACACGACCCGTGTAGTCCAGGCTACAGGCAATTAGCCTGGGGTGTGTCTGGTTCAGTGAATTCTGCTTTCCGTCCATCTTTCATCCTCAGTTTTTAGCTGACTCTGTATGGTTGGCTGCCTTGAAAGCAACTTCCGGAGTCTCGCGGTTTCTGCGACCTTTTCTATGCCGGAGCAGAAGGTTCTCCATGAGTTTCGTTTTGCTTTCCGAACTTCTTTCTTAAAATTGCGGAGCAGTATTTTATATTCGTTTCAGATGATCTCTTCCTCCGCTTGTTTGGCAAGTTTGAAGAGTTCTTGTACATCCTTTCTTTGTGTTTTGAGCTCTGGAGTCCACCAAGGCGGCATGGTTCTCTTTTTGCTCTTAGTCGGTCTGCATGATACATGATATGCACCGGTAAGGTGGTGTACGAGCACTTCTAAGGATTCCCCTATATCATCCTTTGTCGAGATTATTGGTATTACTTGTAACTTCCTCTCCATTGTCTTGCAGAATTTCTCCCAGTCTGTGTTC
This sequence comes from Hirtodrosophila alboralis, assembly GCA_035043045.1. Taxonomy (NCBI): domain Eukaryota; kingdom Metazoa; phylum Arthropoda; class Insecta; order Diptera; family Drosophilidae; genus Hirtodrosophila; species Hirtodrosophila alboralis. The sequence goes on along the minus strand of JAWNNH010000846.1, from coordinate 7,287 downwards.
CGGGGATTTCTGAATACTGTTTGGGGAAGAGTATAATCGAATTCTGCATTGAATTGGATGTACTTGTGGACTGAGAAGGAAGGTCTCTCAAGGACTCTCCAATCCGCCACTTTTGTAAAATGTTTGATGAAGTGGGGCCTACATAAGTAGGTTCTTCACCAACATTTGCTATTCTTATATTAGTTTTGAATATAAAAGTTAAGAGAGACTCACCTCTGTCGTTTATATCCGGACTGCCCCGCACGGTGTGATGCGTATTGGCGTCCGTTCCGACGATTAGGGGCTGCCTCCTCAGGCCTGCCTCCCTAACGCTTAAGTTCATCGGGTGGTGCCTCCCTATCGTGCGCCATGTAACAGGAAGCAATGAGCGTAGGCTCGTTCTTGTCTCCTTCTAGCGCAACGACTGTGAGATTATCTGTGCTGTAATTAGTCATTAGTTAAGTATAGATGCCTTTTCTTACAAGGACGGCTGCTCTAGTTCTACTTACTGCCGTAGTCGAGCAAAAAATGTTGTAATTGGCGGACTTAAGTCCGGAGACCTTGTTGCCCGCTGCCAATCAAGGTTCCTGAATTAAAGCCACATCGACGGGCCCTTGCTCCAGGGCTAGAAGGAGCTCCACCGATGCCAACTTGCTCTTATGTAAGTTTAGCTGTTGGATCTTTAGCTGCATGGCTACTTGGATCCTCCAGCTGCGGTGGCTCGAATACCAACGTCACATCGCCATCCTCTCCTTGCGCTTTATCATTACTGTTGTCATCGGGATTGGCTACAGGGCCCATATCCTCGATGCCTAGACTGTGGGTTGTCTCTAGCATGGACTTAAGGCCTAGGTCCTGCTCAACCTCACCAGTCTGTAGCGTGTTTCTATTCTCGTCATCGCGGTAACGCTTCTTGAGACGCAGGTACACGCTACCCACGCCCCACGCCATCTTTTCGTACCTTGGATACAGCAGATCCTTGGCTTCCTTGCTGATCTGCAGGATCATGTGCTGTCCCTTCATATCGGGCTTACCGACATGAATGACCTGCCAATCAGCTGTCGGAAACTCCGGATTCTGTCATTTTAGCAGCTTTAACGCCTGCTCATTTGGCACAACTCGCGGGAGGAGCACTTTCGCCTTTGGAAAGGACGGAATAGAAGTTCTGTCCACTACCTCAGCTTAGCACCCTCCCATGGGGCGGCCATTGCAGCAACCGTCACCCACTCCAAGGTAGGGTCGTCCCTGCAGCTCAGCATCTTTACACCATATAGCCAACCTGCACCAACGAAAGTGGTGGGCGCCTCCATCCTTCATACCATCGCCTCGAGCAGCTTGGACTCCACCAATTTCCACCGCTCTGACGACATCTTGCCGCTACGTTGCTGGCAGAATCCAGGCCGGAATTCTTAACGGACCGAGGCCGCTTGCTCGCGGGCACTTCGGTCTTGGTCGATCGCTGGCGTTTGGTGACTATTTGCTCCTCAACCTTGTTGGCGTATTTCCCACTAGAAGCCTGCATCGTCGGCTTCTGGTCAAAATGTTTGCGACCCTCTTTGATCTTTCTTTCGGCCCACGCCAGCTTGCTTCTCTCCTCTAGGGTGAGATCGCCGCTGCTGTTAAGCCGAACTCCGATTTTGAGAGCCGCTTTATAATTTGCCTTGGCTTTCATACCCTCTTTCGTCCGTTTGGGTCCGACCCTACTAGAAGTACTGGCACCCTCCCGAACTGGGGAGAGCAGAAGTTTGTTTTCGGCTTATGTCGATATGCTTTCGCCATATGATTCGCAGTCTGAGTCTGTATCGACTACAGCACCGCTCCTCCACAGTTTAGCCTGTTTCTTATCGTTGTTTATGGCAGTAGCTTCGCAACTACTATGGCCTGCTCCAACCATAGTAGAGGTGGGACCGCTGGTGACACGCTGGAAAATTATAAATGAATGCAAAAATAAATTATTAATAATAATATCATAAAAGGTATAAGAAGAAAATTTGATCTTAGGTGTGTGTAAGATGTACCATTTATTTAAAAATGAAACTGCACGAAATAAGCTGTGAGATTTTATTTGGTACTTTTTTGCTGTTACTTGATTTAAAGGAAAAGTAAGAATTTTTTACATATTATATTAATTTATTTATAATTAAAGATTACTAATAAAGAATTCTACATTTAAATTATTTCGATATCTCTAAAAGCTTGCACAATATAGCCTCTCTGCAATAAATCAGGTGTGATTCACTGAATGAACATTTGCATATATTCAGCGCACATTTTATGTATTAAGCTCTTCTGATCTTAATATCTTAATATCTGATCTTAATCTTAATATAATTAACATTTTCACAGATGAACAATTACAAAAAAGTTTGGTTTTAAATTTTGATGTAATTTCTTTTTCACTAAGATGCTTTTTATTTATTAGTCAAATCTTTTAACTACATTTCAAGTTCAATCATCATCAGTATTCATATGCAGGCCCTTGTCCATTCCTTAGTACAGTTTGATATCGGCGACAATTTTCTCGTTGTCATAGATCTCCTTGGCATAGCACAAATTGGGATAGTCGAAGGCGGCACCATAACGATTCTTGCAACCTGAGGTTGCCTTCTCTCCAGGTGTGTACACAGGCTGCCCAATCACATTGGTGGTGGCAAAGTTGCAGGTCAGCACAAAGTGGTTATAGAAATCGCGAGAGAAGCGCACGGCGGAACATCCTATATGAGTGTTTTTCTCGGCCACGGCTATGGTGAACTTGGCCACGTTTTTATTAGGCAACTCCTCGGGGAAGCTCGCCAATAACTCAGGCGACGCATTTACACGCTCAGCAAACCAATTCTCAATCTGCTCCTTCAGGATCTCTGCATCTGTGTATTCAGACTCGGCGCCGCTGTAGCTGAAAATTGCATTATTTTGACCCGCATAAGCGAAGCGTTCGGTACTCCGGCACTTGTCGGGCAATGATTGGCAGGTCTTAACATTGAAAAGAGCTAAATGGGTGAGCTCCTCACACCAAGTCATCTTGGCCATGCGTGCTGCTTTTGGAAGTCCTTCAATGTTTCCCCCGGCTACGTTGTTTCGCAACTCATTAAACAGAGTCAGAATCAATTTCTCATGCGGCTGAATCTTTACTTCTCGCACATCCTTGGGGCACTCTGCACTGAAGTTCTGTGAATTGACAAGACTTATATAAAAATTAAATATGAATAGGATTGAAACTTACTCCTTTGTTATTACAGGCAATGTGCTTGTCCAAGCAGGTGGGCAGGGCACAATAATCAATAGCGGAGGCGATTCCCGCCAGGGTTATCAACAGAAGGATTGATTTCATTGTTAAGGATTATATTTGAGCGGCAGATTACTGTTCACTGTTGGTTGACTGCGAAATACAATTCTATTTATTAAAACATAATTGGCCATGTGAATGTGTTCCCTGTATGGTCGATAGTTCCAAGAGTTTCAAGCACACCTTCATAAGAACATATGCACATTGTTTATTATTTAACTGATTTCTTATTTTCACAATTGAGTTCTGTAGAATATCTGTTTTCGAATTCACTCAAACATCTTATACACTACAATTTGTCACATGATTCACTACTCCACACAAGCTCTCCAATTGCATGTGAACAATCATCATGATGTTCTCCACGGTAATTCAGTCTGATAATAAACAACGAAGTTATCAGAAAAAAACGAGTTCATGCAGGCGTCCACAGCCAATTGCTATGAAGTGTCGGCGTTAAACTGTCGTTGCACTACTTTGATTGAATGGCTGGGTACAGGGTGTCCCGTAGTAAAAATAACTGTTTCTCTCTTGATATATTTGAAATCAATTTATGTTTTAATATTGATATTTTTCTTGATATTCTTCCATTTTAATATGATCACTAATACACGACCGTCAGTCTGTATAGCTAGAGATACTAAATTTGTACCCATTTGTACCCATTTGTACCTTCCATTATATCATAAGCAGATCAAGTCCTAAATGTCCAACACTTCCATCTCACCACAGTAAAGTCATAAATATATATTTTTTATTTTTGGCATGTGGCATTTTTTGGTCATCTTAATGTGCTGTAATTTCATAACGATCGGATAATTAACACCGAAATTATTTAACATAGTATTTAATGTTTGCATATTAAGCCGTATCGCCGTTGCCGAAATTATTTTTGTTTTTGGACTGGGTACACGGTGTACCGTGTCGGGTACATTCGACTATAGCACTCTTCTTGAATTTACATATTTAACTTAAATTAATAACTTACTTTATAAATTTCCATTAAACTAAACAATTAGGTATTAATTGGTTATTTTACATTGAATTTTACTGCAACCAACACATCAGAAATATAAAAAAATAATAAAATAAATTAAGTTCTTGATGCAGCGGTGCCATGAACCTTGTAGATTTTTTAGAGAGCAAAATAAAAGTGAAGCTTAAAAAAAATAAATCATTTGTATCGAATATTAGCTTATGAGGCACTGCAGTTCTAGGGATTGTTTTTGAGATATTTGGCATTTTGATTTTCGCGGCTTAATTTTGAAATTATGACTGCTTATAACAGCAAAATTGGCGAAATTTTTAAAAATTTTATTTTTACCCTTGCAAAAGGGTATTATAATTTTATCTCGAAATGTGTAACGCATAGAAGGAGACGTCTCCGACCCCACAAAGTATATATATTCTTAGTCAGGACGAATAGCCGAGTCGATATAGCCATGTCCGTCTGTCAGCCTTTCTGTCTGGCCGTCTGTTTCTATGCAAAGTTTTTGGCTTTATCTTAGACCTATCTTGATGAAACTCGACACAGATGAAGCTTAATAATGTATGTAGTTTGTATGCCAAAATCAGCCCGATCGGACCACTATATCACATTATGGAGGAAATATCGGAGAAACTTAATTTTCTTGAAAAGTGTTTGTATGAATAACTTTTTTTTTTTAAGATATCAAAACCAAACTTGGTCAGATTGTACAAATCGTAAGTATGCAAAGATATGCCAAGTTTGAATAAAATCGGACCACTATATCTTGTAGCTCCCATAGGCATAATTGGTCTAAAAGATCTCGTATGAAAATCTTTGTTTTATTTTAAACATCAAAACCAAACTTGATATATCTATGTAGAATTTCGATTTGTACAATCTGAACAAGTTTGAACAAAATCGGTCCACTATATCTTGTAGCTCCTATAGGAACAATCGGTCGAAAAGTGCTTGTTGAAAAACTTTGTTTTTTTAAGATATCAAAACCTAAGTTGGCCTTCAAAATTTTCTTAGGAGACCATTGCTAGGGTATACAGCTTCGGCGTGCCAAAGATAGCCGTTTCTTTCTTGTTTTCAATTTTTTTCGGAATCAGTGACCCATTTTACATACACTGCGCATCATCAGTTTAGCGCCCTCCCTTACACTCACCGTCAATGTTCCATATTATGTAAACCATTTGAGCTGCAGATTTAAAATTTTTATCTATTATACTACAATGAACTCTCTTTAAAATAAAACAACAATGGCTGTTGTAAACTTCAAGAAATTATTTTAATACACTTTTTAGAAAAAGTATAAACAAATAGCGTAACAAAAAATTGGTCATCGGGTTAGCGCCCCCTGCGATAAATTGAATATTATTAAGTTGTCAAGCCAAAAATTGTTATTTTTAGCACATTTATATTACATTTTAAACATTTTTCAATAAAATCAGTAATGCGTAATACCTCCTTTGTTTGAAATTACTTCAAAAATTCTATTTGGAATTGAATTGTAAAGTTGTTCAACGTAGTTTAATAATATGGTTGACCAAGCGTTTTTGATACCTTCGACTAACTCTGCCTTTGCACTATATTGCTTTTTGGACTCGTACACTTTCCGAGCCAACCATCCACAGACGTTCTCAATAATGTTTAGGTGTGATCCACTGTATGAACATTTGCATATATTCAGCGCACATTTTATGTATTAAGCTCTTCTGATCTTCGAGATTTTCGTTATTAAACACATTACATTAATAGACTTACAGCTTTAATATAATTAACATTTTCACAGATGAACATTTACAAAAAAGGTTGTTTTAAATGTTGATGCAATTACTTTTTCATAATGATTTAATTTTAATTTATTAGTCAAATCTTTTTACTACATTTAAAGTTCAATCATCATCAGTATTCATATGCAGGCCCTTGTCCATTCCTTAGTACAGTTTGATATCGGCGACAATTTTCTCGTTGTCGTAGATCTCCTTGGCATAGCACAAATTGGGATAGTCGAAGGCGGCACCATAACGATTCTTGCAACCTGAGGTTGCCTTCTCTCCAGGTGTGTACACAGGCTGCCCAATCACATTGGTGGTGGCAAAGTTGCAGGTCAGCACAAAGTGGTTATAGAAATCGCGAGAGAAGCGCACGGCGGAACATCCTATATGAGTGTTTTTCTCGGCCACGGCTATGGTGAACTTGGCCACGTTTTTATTAGGCAACTCCTCGGGGAAGCTCGCCAATAACTCAGGCGACGCATTTACACGCTCAGCAAACCAATTCTCAATCTGCTCCTTCAGGATCTCTGCATCTGTGTATTCAGACTCGGCGCCGCTGTAGCTGAAAATTGCATTATTTTGACCCGCATAAGCGAAGCGTTCGGTACTCCGGCACTTGTCGGGCAATGATTGGCAGGTCTTAACATTGAAAAGAGCTAAATGGGTGAGCTCCTCACACCAAGTCATCTTGGCCATGCGTGCTGCTTTTGGAAGTCCTTCAATGTTTCCCCCGGCTACGTTGTTTCGCAACTCATTAAACAGAGTCAGAATCAATTTCTCATGCGGCTGAATCTTTACTTCTCGCACATCCTTGGGGCACTCTGCACTGAAGTTCTGTGAATTGACAAGACTTATATAAAAATTAAATATGAATAGGATTGAAACTTACTCCTTTGTTATTACAGGCAATGTGCTTGTCCAAGCAGGTGGGCAGGGCACAATAATCAATAGCGGAGGTAATTCCCGCCAGGGTAATCAACAGAAGGATTGATTTCATTGTTAAGGATTATATTTGAGCGGCAGATTACTGTTCACTGTTGGTTGACTGCGAAATCCAATTCTATTTATTAAAACATAATTGGCCATGTCAATGTATTCCCTGTATATGCGATAGCTCCAAGAGTTTCAAACGCACCTTCTTAAGAACATATGCACATTGTGTATTATTTAACTGATTTCTTATTTTCACAACTGAGTTCTGTAGAATATCTGTTCTCGATTTCACTCAAACATCTTATACATTACCATTTGTTATGTGATTCACTACTCCACAC
>JAWNNH010000844.1:0-35050 GCA_035043045.1 Hirtodrosophila alboralis | reverse complement strand
TTGTTTAAATAAATAAAATATATAAATTAAAAAATAAATAAAATAAATAATAAAATTAATAAATTATAATAAAGCTTAAGCTGGCAGATAAAAGGTAGTAATATTGTAGGCAGTATTATTGCTTAAATAAATAAAATATAAAAATTAAAAAATATATAAAATAAATAATAAAATAAATAAATTATAATAAATATGACTGTGAAATGTTGCATATGTTATGCGTGCTAAAAATTAATTTAATTGTCTGTAATTCTTAACCGATTTTAGCAAGCAGAATATAAGGCACACAAGTTTCTCTGCACTTTAATTATTTTTTTATTCTCATTGTAAGAGACATTCTCTTCAATTCATTTTGTGAGTGAAAATAATTTTTTTTTCTATAAATAAACGCAACGTTCTCACATTAAGTGCCAACTTTTTATTTTTTTTTTCCAATTGTAATAATATTTATGCAAAAACGATGGACTTTGTCCTTTGAAGCGAAGCGCATCTCATTGGCTCGCTGGCCTCTGGCTGCTTTCTGGCTACAAAGTCAGGCAGCCTGAGAGGCGACTGACGACAATTGCCCCATTGCTTCATTCACTTGCCGTTGCTAGGAGCGTGCGGACGTTGTTTAGGGTATTTTGACTTGGGCTCCGATTCGGATTCGGGTTTTCGGCTTTTGGCAAGTGGAGTCAAGTGGCAAATGGCACCTGCACAAACTTGGCGGACATTTTAAAAACTCAGTTGTTGACGTTTTGTGCGCGTCTCGGGGCGTGGAAGTGAATGCTGCACGTTAACGGTAATTTGCAGCCATTAGTTGTCACACACACACACACACACACTCATACAGACACGCACAAAGTGGCAAGGTGATTAAATGCGGCGTTATAAAAAAAAAGTTAACAAGTTGTAGTTAAAAACGTCGCGTGTTGGTCGCATTACGCATACGCAGCGTATGCTGTTGGCAAGTTAACGCTGAAATTTAAACGCATTATTGTTTTTTGTTGTTATATTTTTAATATTATTGTAGTGTTTGCTGCTGTTGTTCGTGTCGCTATCCTTGGCAATTGTCGGTTCGTTGCTTGCCAAGAAATTGGATACGTTGCCGTAAAAGTTCACTTGATTTATATTCAATGCACAACACAAAGTGTCTTTATGACTGGAGCTGAGCTGAGCTCTCTTTTGATGTAATATTAGCTGATATATATTAATGTGCCCCCACACTGGATATCAAATTTTCTAACTGTTGTTTACAAAATGTTCAACTGAAACTTTCATACAATTGCAATTGTGTAGCAATAAACAAATAACAATTTTAATTGTGCACCATGAACGAGTCACAGCAACAACATGAGGAGTTGCAACGACGTCGTCGCCGCTGCCGCCAACCGGACGAGCCTTGCGAGTGTTTACGTCCTGTGATAAGGGTTTTTGGTCTGCTGACTTCATTCGGTAAGCATTAAACAGGAATTAATTCATGTGTAAGAATATGACCTGTATATTATACAGGTAGCACATAAAAATTGAAAGGAATAAAGGGTAATTCATAGTTTTAATTAAATTGCGAAATATTGTAGTTCAAAGAACTTTTAGATATAAATTAATTGCACTTGTTATTACCCCTTTTTTATAGTAATAGTAATGCATATAATTTTAATTTAATTTTAATTAACATCTAATAAATAGTATTTATATTCCACTTATTGAAAGAAACCCGCAGATAAAATTTGTTTAACTATCTACATAAATAAGGTTTTTGTCAATTAAACCATTTAAATTTATTTTTTACTTTAAGTATTGAATACTATGGTCAATTTAAATTTCAATTAGGAGAATATTTTTTATGAGTATATATAGAAAATTAATATTCCTTAACATGCTATCAAACATTTTTTAACTTAACTTATTTCCATATTTCTTTTTATTTCTTTTCTTTATAAAATACTATTGTGTAATATTAATTAGATTTTATATACTTGCTTATATATTGAATTTCTAATAGTATCTTCTACTTCATTAGACTACATAATTTTCTTATCTTAATTTAACCATTTTCTATTCTATTTTTAATACAACCTTTTCATTTATTTGTCACTAAAGTTTTCCAGCTACAAAACGGAAGCTATTTAATTTTGGAATTGGAGTTATCAGAAGTTAACATTTACCAACTAGATAATCCCCTGACTCTTAACTATTTTCTCGTTTTCGTTTTTTACTCGTATGACAGCATGCAGTTTAGTTTTTTCCCATTTATTTGCAATTTATAATCTATCTAAACAATTGTGCATATGCTGCAGCTATTAAACTTCACTTTACCGCTTATCATGCCATCAGGTCCCATGAGTATCATCTGTATTCGAGACTCTTTGCCTGTCTCTCTAATGCCACATTGTAAGGAAGCTTTCAATAGTGCAACAGCTCTCAACGGACCCTGACCGGCCCCAACCGGGTAATATGATAAATGACCGTCACTTTAGTCTGCAACAAATGCAAAAACTTGGGTCAAGTTCAAAATAATATTCCAGCAATATTCTCTTGCAGTTTTTTTTCTCAGTCTGTGTCTGCATTATGTATGCAGGCCGAAAAACTCACAGTTCATAAACCTCATCGCTGCGTGTCTCGCTCGACGATCAGATAAAAAAAAAACCAAAATATTCTCAGTGCCATTAACGAGGCATTGGCCTTTGTACAGCTTGCATATCCTGTGCTTGCACATCCTTGCCAAGTGCAAGCCCTTATAGTTTGTCCCCCCCTTGCCAATAGCTGTTTGTTGTTAGCTTTCTGGCGCCAGTCATTTTTACTGCAAAACCCCACAAAACATGGCGACACACAAAAAAATCTATCAGCAGGGATTTCCCCCCAACTTTTACTCCAACTCCCCCTAATTGCCCAAAGAGCGAAACGCATAATTTTTGCCTGCTGTTCATTTATTTTGTTTGGTACGCACATTTCATCGACTTTTTTTTTTGGAACTCTCAAAGCGTTTTATGTAATTGGTATAGCGTTGCTTTTTGGTTTTTATTGCGTATTTTGGCCAACTCGCAGCTTAAGCAAATTTGTTTTTCCCGGCGCAGACAATAACAACTTAATTAGATTGAATTTTGAATAGATTGCTTGTTGATATTTGTTTTAGTCATATTTTACACATCGGAATTGGGCGCTGATAGGCATAATGTGGGAAAAATAGGAATACAAAAGTGGGCAGTTAAAGAAGTTGTGAATTTGGGCTAAAGTATTTAATTTATTCTTGATTTTTTATATAAGCTCATATGAAGCATTGTATATTCCTATTAAAAATCACATTAAATTTTATGTTACCCTAAAAGCAGGACACACATTAGTTTCTATTAAAATTAATTTTTTTTAATAAAAATATAAATTAAAGAGAAATATTATCTTAAGCCAAAAATAATGGACTTAAACAATAAAAATATGTAATAGAGCAAATATTTTGAATTGTTTTTTTAATTAATAGCAACTAAAGTGTTTAACTTATTCTGTTTTTTTTGAACTCATTTAATATTCCTATTGAAAATCACCCCAAATTTTAAGTAATCCTAGAAGCAGCATAGATAAAATCATGTTAAAAAAATAGTACACATTAATTTCAATTAAAATTTATTTTTTTTAATGAAAATATTAAAAATTATTGAGAATTATTTTAAGAAAAATAAGGCGATTAAGCCATGAAAATATGTAATAGAGCAAATATTTTTAATATTATTTTCTTTTAATTTTTGCTACCAATATAGTATAGGACAAAGTTTTATAAACAACTAACGAATTTAATTTATTCTTTTTTTAATATATGAACTCATGTTCAACATTTTATATTCCTATTAAAAATCACATTAAATGTTATGTTACCCTGGAAATAAAATATGGTTTAAAAAGCTAATACATACCAATTTATATTTAAATTAAATGTTTTAATGAAATTATTATAAATTATAGAGAATTATCTAAACCATGAAAATATGCAATAGAGCAATTATTTTTAATATTTATTTTTTAATTTTTGCTACCAATATAGGAACAAGTTTCATAAACACCTCTGAGAGCCCCAAATATATTTTTTATTGGTATTAAATTATTATTGGATTTAAAATACAAGGACTTTGTGGCTTGTTTGAACATTTCTTACTACCCTCGCACAATCGGCTTAGTTTCGTTAATGTAACACATATAGCATATTTTTGCATAGCATATTTTATAGCCAATACTTAAACGAATTCCCAAAACAGTAGACACATCCTTATTGTTTCTATGCCCATATTCAAGGACACGACCGAAACTTATAACAACTTCATTCCCAATTCCAATTTCTTGAGCATCCAACAGCCAATTTGTGGTCATTTTTCATTTCAGTTATCTGCGGCGTGGGCGTTGATGTCTACATGCATGGCTATCAGGCTGGTCTTTATATACTGTAAGCTGTAATACATATCCTTCCAGTTGTGGATCATAAAATTTTAATGCTTGACCAGTTTTTCAGCATTGTTGGTGCTGTTCATTGAGATAAAATGGCTGATAACCATATTCCTGCAGCTCCAATGCGGCGAGTAAGTTGCTCAACCAAAAGAAGGTCATAAATTTAATATTTTCGTATTTATATTTATTTATTTTTAATTTTCAGCCATAATTACCACAACTCCTGCTGCTCCTGCCTGGGCTGCTGGCGTTTGTCAACGTTGCTGGGAGGCTGGCGACCAGCGCCCATATATGTCGCCATGGGCGTGGCACTGATATTATATCCCCATAATCTTTGGTTGAGTTATGTGGCTGGCATGATGCTGTTTGTTCTAGCCCTGCTGCGTCTTTGCCTGCGTCTTAGATTTGGTGGAGGAATTAGCCCCTACAAGGAAGAGGGTTTGCTGCCACAATGCGATTTTGAAAAGTGACACTTGCCACATGCAACTAATTTGCTTGTTATTAAAATATTTTCTTCTTAATTGCTTACAGAGTCTCCAGTTTTGTGGACAGCGTTGAGGATGACTTTGCAGAGGTTTGCGCCTCGCAGCCGGACGATGAGGAGCCGCCAATGGACGACGATATGTGCTAATAGTTATAGAGGTTTTTGTCTTTTAGTTGATTGTGGTTTCGCAGGGTTTGCAAATGTCACTGCAATGTAATGTAGCTGAAGTCTAATATTGTACTTATTTTATTACTAATATTAAAATTAGTTATAGCATTTTTATCTGGAATAAATATGCTGTGAAAATATAAAATACAATATAAATTTTTTCTGTGTAACTTTTGTGTTGTTGCACATCAAGATTTGCTTGAGATTCTTCTTTGCGTCAGCTAATATTTTTTAATTAATTTTAATTAATCAACTAAGACTGCTTGCATACTGATAAAATTCTGAAAATCCTATTTTTTGGAATTGCAGCTATGTAAGCGTATATTTTTGCATTTTAATCAAAAAAGTGCACATGTATGTAACAGGGAAAAGGAAGGACTTTTGACCTCTCATACTTTAACGTTATAAAATAAAATGATTTAAATAAGTTAAGTAACTTAAAGCTAAAGTGTAGAAGACTCTATTTAAATGTGTTTCATAGCATTAAGTATTTGATTGTGGACACAACAGCTGATGACATGAAAATCAATGCGCATGTCTGACAACAACTTGTTGAATCAAAAATCAAATGAAACTATGCCCTTTAATTTATTTAAATTATTTAATTGTGAGTGAGCCAGTAGTCCTATATTCTTCCACCATAAAATATATAAAACAAATATTTTTTCCTGGGAAATTGTAATATCTTTATTAAACTTTCAGTGTGACGTTCAACATTGGCTCGGTTGCCCGTAGCACAAACAAACTTTAATATTCTGTACCAGAAGTAACTTTCAAGGTATTTCTCATAATTTCATATTTTTCAATTTAATTTTTTTTGATGTTTTTATACTCACGCTTCAGTCTAACAGTTAATGGGGCTTTGCTGGCTTTACGGTCTAAATTTAAACCATTAATGCGAATTTTTCACATTTTTTTTTGTCTCTTTAATAGATTCTGTCATAGTTTGTATAAATAGTTTGTAACTTTTAAAGTTGGGGTTTTATTTGGTTGGTATTTTTACATTTTTGCTATGCAATAAACATACATATATAACATAATTTTAAAATTATTTTATATATTTTGTTGTTTAACATTTTACTAAGTTTTCCATATTGAAAACATTGAGGTAGCTGCGTTTTGCTTTCGTCATTAAATATTTTATCATTATTGTTAGGTTCTTTATTTTTTTTGGATATCCCTGATATAACTATATGCTATTGGTGTGGATCAGAAGTGTTGGCCAGTTGTAGTATCTTAAGGTGTTTTTTTTGTATTATATTAAGATAACGCCAATCCTAAAACTTGATGAACCGCTTCTAATTGTTAACTAAGAGTTTTAAAACGAAATCAAGCCAGAAAATTAACTAAAATGTATAATATTTTTATTTTGTATATTTAATATATATTATGTTGTATATCGTATATATATTATGCAGCAACACATACATAGAAAACATTGCAATTGTAAAATAAATCGTATAAAATCAAAAATTAAACAATGAAATTAAAATGTCAACATAACTAAAATAAGAATTATATATTAGCTTAAAATATAAAAGAGAATTGTTCAGTATGTGTAGGAAAAGAGAGAGAAAATCCAGAAACTATTTATTTATTTTTGTTGCAAGTGTTTGATGATTGGCAAGAGATTTGGCCCTTTGAAGTCTTTTGGTAAACTTGAATTGACTAGAAATTGGAAGTTAATTAGTTAGTTTCTGTAGCAGGTACTAAGCTCAGAAAGTTAAACTGAGTTTAGAACTGAACTGATTCGAGGAACTGTATAAATATTTTATTTTATTTTTGCTTTCTTTATTTTATTCTCTTGAGCGATCCAACACATGCCTGAACAACGTAAAACCCAATATAAAATAATTATGGAAATCAAAAAAAAAAATAATTAAAAGACATTTATAAACTGTTCATTGTTCATCAACATTATCATCATCATTTTGTTATCACTTTGATCTTCTTATAACATAACTAACAACTATCTTTGGGATTCTTACGCACTTTGCTGGCTCTGTTTTTTACTCTCATACATATTTTGTTCGTACTACTTATATAATTATATTCGCCACGGCTTCACCTGGTTTCCGCATCTTGCACCTCCAGCTTCCATTTATTCCGCTCTATAAAAATATAAACATTTCTCTTACATACTCGGGGGCCATTGCGCCTATCTCTCTCTAATGTTATGATCTCTGATCTCTGGATGGGGCAGACGCCACAGAACACGTCATTTTGGCATTGACTGCAACGACCCGCGTCCGCCTCGTCGATTGCCTCCTTAACTGCTACTAACTACTTAGTAGAACGAACTACACCAGGCATCGCCCGTCGCTGGCAATCCGACCATATTGCTGACATGATGAGCTGGCACCACGCCACTCGACACGGACGCCGGCGATGCCGTGTGAGTTGAGCTGGGCAAGCATTGGAAGCAGTAGTTGGCGCCATAATTATTATCCCAAAACTGTTGGCCCTTGCACTGAAAGCGTACGGCAAACTCCAAACGTTGTCCCACATGCAGCGAGTTGCCAAAGAGCACAAACGTAAACTTATCCGAGAAGCCATCGCACGAGTTCTGGACATAGTTGGCCTGCAAATCCGCATAGCTGCGCCAGCTGTCCAGTGAGTAGCGTATATGCACCGATTTATGAAAGTCCAAATTGCGCACTCGCACCGAGCCGGAAATGGTCTGATTGATGCTATCGGTGACAGCGGCGTTCTCCAGCGATACTTGCTTCTCACGCACCGCATCGAGGAATGTGGGCAGTCCGCCCGGTTGCTGGAACAGCGGCATCAACAGTTTATCCGACTTGGGCCCAAGCTGCATTGGCGGCTCTGACTCGAGTATTTCAAGATCCTCAAACGCTGACTTTGGTATGGTAGGTATTTCATCCAGGAAGGTCTTCACATCTGCCAAATCCAGACCCAACACATCAGCAAAACGCACAATTTTCTTGCGTCCTGGCGTGCCAGGCGGAGTTTTGCCTGTTTTTAAGGAGGAGCAGCGTCGCACGCGTTGCGGTCGACAATCGTCCTCGTCGTCTGTAGTGTCCATGCCGTGATTGTGGCTTGTCTTTTCCTTGGAGCTAACCGCCTCCGCGGCATCCTGTTTGGCCTTCTCTATCTGTGCTGGCTCCACGTTAACTGTAAGATTGTTTTCCGTGCATTTGTCGACTTCATCAGCTCCGTTTTCTATCGCCTTTTCCGGTGGCTGTTCCTGCTCAGCTGTTGTGGGAGCTGTCACTTCATCTTCAAGCTGTAGTAGTTGCTGCTCCGGCTGCTCGTTGTGTCCATTGACCAGTATTGGCTGCTCAGTTGGTGTCTGCTCCAACAGCTTCGGACTTAGCTGATTGTCTGTGGAAGCTGTGAAGCTGTCGCTGTGCTGCTGCAGCTCGCTGAGTATTTGCGACTGCAGCAGTGTCTCATCCTCGCCTTGTTTTACCAGCTCCGGCTGGTGCAGTTCCTGTCCATTCACCGGCACCTCCTCCTCCTCCTCCTCCTCTTCTGGCTCTTGCTGCTTCTCACCATTTGTCATAAGTTCATGCACTCCATTTAATTGCAGTGTATTCAAATAACCCTTAAGCTCCACTGCTGGCAATTTACTGATCTGTGCCTGCGGCTGTGTGGTGACCAGCAGCGTTTCAGGTGGGTTATTGGTGGTGCTGCCAGTTGCCGCATCAAAATACGGGCCATCTGTACTGCTGTGACTGCTCGCCGACGAGGCACAGGCATAGCCCGTATCGGCTGTGGAGTTGTGCGGCGTATTAGAGGCGGTTTCTATAAGACGCAGGTATTCGCACTCATCCACCGGACTGCCAGGGGATTCCAGCTCACAGTCAAAGTCGAAAAATGAGTCCGACTCATGACGCAGCGGCTGCAAATCGGTGACAGTCTGTTCGGATTCGTGTGCATTCACCCAGGTGTTTGTATTGGTGCCATTTATAATGGGCTCATCCTCGGGATCGGCGCCTTCCTCGGTGGTCTGTGTTTTAAGAAAATGGAGAAATAAGGATTAGTCAGAAATTAATTATTGGGATTTTTAGTATTCTACTGGACTTTAAGCTGTAAAATCTAAATGAATTCCTTTAATGGAAAATTTCCTTGTCACATTAAAGAAGGTAAATCTAAATTCTTCTATAATTTAAGTAACAAAAAAAATCTACATTTTGTTTACTTTTTAATTCCCCATTTATTGTTGTGTTTATTTATGTTATTCAACAGGAAATATGTTCTACTTGCACTCCTGTGTATTGTATGTTTAATTATTATTTAATTAATGTTTATTTAATTGTATTTAAGAGGCATATTTAAAGTATTCCTCTTTGCCAGCAGTATTGGGCTTCATGGTCTTTGCACCCGGTCTCCAATTAACCGGACACACCTCACCGAACTCATCGGTAAATTGAAAGGCCTGGACCAGGCGGAGTGCCTCCTCGACACTACGTCCCACGCCCATATCGTTAACCGATATATGTCGCACTATACCTAGGCGATCGATAATATATAAGCCACGGTGAGAGAGACCCGTTAGTTCGTCTAGCATGTTATAGTCCCGTGATATCTTCATAGACTTATCTGCCAATAGGGGTATATCGATATCACCCAGACCGCCCTCACTACGTGGCTGCATCATCCAGGCGCAATGGGAAAAGTGACTATCCGTCGAGCAGGCAATGATCTCACAGCCCACATTGCGAAATTCCTGTGCCCGATCACTGAAGGCTTGCAGCTCCGTTGGACACACAAATGAAAAGTCCGCCGGATAGAAGATCAGCAGCACATATTTGCCACGGAACTCTTGCAAAGTCATCGATCTAAATCCCTCTGCTGAGGTCAATGCAGTCGAAGAGAACTCAGGTGCCAATTTACGCAGTAAATTCATTTTGATTTTTTATATTTTCTTTATAATTTGTGTAGTTTATGTTGTTATGTAGTTTTGTGTTTTTAATTTAAAAACTGACTACATAGAAACAAATTTGTAGTTGACATTTGGTTAGTGATTGCTTTAGTTTTGAATTTTTACTTATGTATACTTTGATTTACAAGATTTCTTTTAAAAGTTTTTCTTTTAAACGTTTTTGTAACTCCGTTAAAAAATTTGAAGAGTGAGATTCATTACAACCGTGAAAAGTTAATTTTACAGTTGGTAGATGACTATATAAAGCATTTTTATTCACGATACAACAAATGCACCCATCGGTCTTTCCGGTCCATTATTATATCAAATTTATCGCCTATAATCGGCATTAGCATTCAATTTTTTTATTTTAAGAATTTTATTTTTAGATTTAGTGTATTTTTAAAAATTTAAAAACATATTTTTAACAAATATGAATAGCTTAAAATCCCTGAGAAACAAATAAGTAAAGCTCAAAAATGTTGTTAACCCACCTGTGATCCCAAGGTGCGCAATTTGGAGGATAAACTTCTCGCAAATGCCTCGGCACGTCCACGGCATGATGACATACCGATGTTTGGTATAATTGAGATAATGCTGCAGGGCTGCCTGCTGTCCGGCGTGCTGTTGTGTGTCAATGGTAAATCGCCGGGCTCATTCATTTACGTCACGTCGTTTAGAGGGACGGTGGGGGCCCAAGGATGGCTACTGCAACGATGCTGAAAATTATACATAGATGACGTGGTTCATATTATTTTCGTATATTGAATCAGGCAGAAGAAAACAGTAAAAAAATGTTTCTTAAGTAAACAAATAAATTAAATTTTCGCAATGCCGAAACAGCTGGCAAATATTTTTATATAATTTGCAGACCATTTTTCATTTAGGTAACTTAATTAAATGCGTCGTTTGTCAATAATTTAAATACTTGATTCTAAGAATTCAAGAGTATATTAGGAGATGTTTGTGAAATATATTTTATTCAATAATTTTGTATTGGATACTTTTGAAATTAATTAAATTAGTCAATTTAATAATTTGGGTGTCTTAGAGGGTATGTTGTAGTTGACATTTTTATTTATTAAATCATTTTAAAAATTTGGCTAGCTGTCAGAAATTTGCTTGTTTGCTTAAATTGTCTTCACATTAAAAGTGCAAGAAATATGTGACTTCAAAATAAATATAAAAAATATATATTTATGTATATTACATATATATATATATATATATTATATCATATGCTAAACGCGTGACATTTTCCACTATGCTGATGAAATCCCATAATATCATCCAAAAAAGTAAGCGCTAATTTTTTATGAATTTAAAATAATTTTTATTTTAAGTTTCCTTGATTTATTTTGAAAGGCCAAATGGCATGTGATTCTGTTATTTGGGTTACACGTGCTCTATGTGTTCAGGTACGCCAAGTCACACCCAGTAATTCCGTAGTTAACCAATTAGGACATCCGTTTAGTTCCCACCCAAAATTTCAAATGAATTAATTAATGCGCCAATCGCGACGATGTTAATTGGCCTTGAACTTTGCAACGATCCGCGGAATTTCTTTTTGTATTGTATATAATATTTCTCTCTGATTTTTTTTTTGTTGTCTGCTTTTTGGCAGCTATCTGAGGAAACTTAATTGAGCTGTATAAAACAAAAATTGAATTTAAATTTATCAAAGACAACGTTCAAAGTTGTAAATAAATAAACGATTGCATCGCTGACAATCGATCGATTAAGGAGGTCACCGAGCGATCTGTTTGAAATAATTTTCGTTGAACTCTGTACTTTTACAAAATGCATGTTTTATTATAATATATAACTTTATATATATGACCATATGGCATTTTGGCATATTTCTGATTCATAGCCTGTCATTGGTTGTCTATTTGCCGGTGCAACTTTTGAGTACTCGCAAAATCTTGCAACGAGCGCCAGAGAAGGCATCGCATTCAGTTTGTTTTAGTCCCTTTTTTGCATTACCAAATTAAAATTGTTTTTGGCCCTGGGCCAATTGGCTAAATACGTTTTGGCCTGCGCCAGATGACGCGCGATGAGAGAAACAAAATAAAAACAATGAGATCGAGAGAGATTATAAAAAAATTCAGGAAAATGTTGCAGAAATTATCCAATTAATTAATGCATTACACTTTATCGTTGTGTTATCCTCAAAATTATTAATCTTTGAGAAGTGTTGTTCATAGAAATTGTTGGCTAAATATATAGTGCCTAATTGTACCTATAGTACCTCAACTATAAATGTTTAGTTCCATTTAAGTTTTAATTGATATCAGATAAAAAAAAATAATATCTTTCAAACGTTAAATCCCATTTAGTGCGAATTATTTCCATAGAAATAAATCAATGAAGATATATTTGAACTTATGCACAATTGTTTTTATTTTACTCCAGTAAAATGAAGCAATATACTCGTACATACATATGTATATCGAAATTACAATATAGGTATATATCTAAATAGAATTTTTGCACTCTTTTATTCCCTCTTAATTTTTATGTTGTATCTTTAAAATTTTGCTTATGTATCTGCCAAGATAAAAAAAAAATACTCAAAATGCCACGCACTGTCCAAAAAGTATCTCAAGTCTGTATGTAATGTCACCCATAAGTATCTTAATTGAATTAAATTGGTTTAAATGTGTGGCCCAGCCTGTTTATCAATTGACTTGCAACATAAAGTGGCACTCTAACTACGCATACAACAATCTTTGCATAAAGTTTGATAAGTTAACTTTAAATGGTGATAAAAAAAATAAAAAATAAAGACAACGCGTAACTAATAAAGTCAAGGTGCCGTAAAGGTGCCAATTTTAAGTTAAAAGTTAAATTGAAATATATATAAAGAAAGGTTAAATATACTATATAAACTAGCAAGTTCAGTTCGAAAAAAAGGCTTATATACAGTTTATAGACGCTCAATTAAAGTCTAAACTGAGGCGGCAGGATTTAATTTTTTGAAATAGTTATCCCAATTTAGGTATTTATAAGTTAAGTCTAACTTTAAAAAAAATTACGAATAATAAATTGGATAGTACTCGGACTTTTGTTTAAATTATAAAAGTCACAATATCACTTTTGATCTGATAGAATATACATTTTTCGAGCCTAATTGTTAGCTGCTGTTAAATGCAAATACATCATAAAATTATTCTTAGTTTAAACTACTTTGCACAAGCGTAGGGCATCTAAGAAACTCTAATCTATAAATTAAATCTATTAAAAGCAAATCCATTTCAATTAGTTAGTCACTTGTTATACGCTTGCTGATTCCCGTCTGATTTTATTGATACAGATCAAATCATTGTATATATTTAGATGACAGAAATGATTGGCAGCACTTTTTTTTTATTGTTACAGATTTCATAATGATAATGAGGATTGAATTGAGTATTTATATTAAAAACTTTATAGCTTTTAATTAGCATCCCTGTGAGAGTATTAAACCTTCGCCATCCGAATGGCGTTGTTTACTTTTCTTAGACTTTAAAACGATGCGACATATTTTACAGATTATACGAGAATAAGCGCCATTAGCGTTTCACATGTTAATACATATATGTATGTATATATATTTGTAGATATTTAAAAAAAAAAGCACAGACACTTGATAGCATCGTTTGTGGATCGAGTTCACCTGCAACTGACTTGATCTCGATGGTGCGGGGGGCGCTGTTAATCATGCCGTGCCGGCATTTCGATTATGAGCGTTGATAACAACTTTTGCATTTATTTTTAGCAAATTAACAGCAACAACAACAAAAAAAAAAATGCACAAATTGAGTTAATCCGAATCTTATCAATTCGCATCGAATTGACGACATTCCCCTCTCTCTCTCTCTCTCAATTACACTCACTGCTGCTTGATCGCTTGGCAACCCTATTGCGGTTTCTTTTTGTGGCACAAACTTTAATATATACTTTATAGATTGGGGAAACGGAACTGAGCTCGAACCCGGACTGCACCACGTCTGCAGCGGCACATTGGCAAGAATGCACTGAAAACGTAATTTTTTTTCTGTTTTTTTTTTTTGGCATTAAACGAATTTGCGCTGATTGATAAGACAGCTAAATCGAAACGCAGCAAATCGCACTCCCAGCGTTTGGCCTGTTACTGATCAACTGTGATGTGCCTTGACGCTGTATGTGTGTATCTCAAACTGAATGTGTATCTGTATCTGTATATGTGTAATCGTAATCGCTGCATCCCAAAGGTAACCCAAGCGACAGATGCATCCCTCAGCCCGCTCATTCTCACATCACTGTTCCCATTGCCAGACAGCCGCTTGCATAGAGAAATGCTCGTGATCAGCAGCGTCGTTGTCTGCCACCCTAAGGGTATAATAAAAAGGGCATTATTCCAAGTTGATTACCTCTGTAACACTTTGAGCATGGGCATTTCTAAAGGCCGGAAAAACAAGTTCGTTTTGCACATGCTGGATATTTGGTAGTACATCAGCCATAAAGAAATTATAATTCTTAAATTGAACAAATATACACAAAAATATACTCTAATTAAGCAATTTAAATGAATCGATTTTTCGCTTACACTTTTGGCATATTTTAAATTTTATTTGTCTAAATATTTATATTTTTCTAAAAATAATAATTATATTTTTTTCAACAACTTGAAATCTAGGCTGGCTTTTAAATAATATTTTATTAAGCCGTATAATAATATTTAATATACAAATTTATTTAATTTCGATTGCAGGGTATTTAATCTTCGACAAATAGAAGTTATTTACTTTCACACTTCAATATGCAACAATTGGCATTACTATACAAATACAAACTATTTATCTATTTTTTTTATGATAGATAGCCAACATATTTATGATAAAGACCTGACTTATCAGTGGCACTAATGACTGTCAGCTATACCACTTATATGAAGTTGTACCCCACTGTGATTGTGATTATACTAATATAAGTTTCGGCTAATACTTTTAGTCAGTTATCAGTTCACGGCTTAGATGCTTTTTGCACCTAGGCAAGAAATTGAATTGGATTTGTTCTGAATAAATTTAGAGATACAACGGCGTTAAATTGAAGGGAATAATATTTTGTAGTTGGATGAACATATATAAAAGTAAACAGGAGCATAATTAGAAGGATTTTTTTATGATTTGAATAGAAGCAAATCATAGTATTTTCTAGAAATTGATTAGAAGAAATTAATAATTATTCCTAGGACGTTAGAAATAATGGAAAAATCGGAATTGCTTAGAAGCAAAAAGTAGTATTTTCTAAGAAGTTAGAAATAATTAAAATGAAAGTTGAAAATGTTTAATAGATAAAGAAAATTACAATGGTACACAGTTATTTATAATAGAAATTATTTTGTATATTTTTGTAGTAAGAAAATTAAGAGAATTAAAAATTATTCAATAATTTACTAGAAAAATATGTGACAAGTGAAATTTCTTGACTTAAATATTGACAATATTTAGCAATTATGATAAATGTTTATGACAACATTCTTTCATTTCTTTCTTGATTCATCAAAGTGACATTAACAAAATATAGATTTTCAGCTAGTCTTACATTTAGTTACTACAAAATATAACTGAAATTATACAAATAGATAAATTATTCAGCAAAATAAATATAAACTCGTATATAATACAATATTTATATAAATGTATATGTATTTATATGCCCACCCACTTAAAAGTTCTACAAGGCACAACAGCTGACTGTGTCGACGCAGAATGATTTTCGACATTTATAAATAAACTAAAATATATTTTAATATTTTTTAATATAGCGAATTAGCCAAATTGACAGCAGCACGTAACACGCGCTTCCTTTTGCTTTTGTTTTTGCCTCGTCAGCTGCGACATAATGGAAGCCCAGGAGCGGTTGAGAATTGGGCAGGTTCCAATCGATTGTCTTTATATATTTGAGAAAGATGGGCAATCAATCGATTTTGTGGCTCATATCCGCCACGTTTCATTTCAAATTTCATCTATGAAGCGCCGCGTATCTAGCAGATACTTTGCAACTTGTGTCGCGGTCGGTCAGTGCGTGTTTGGTGTGGGTGGTTTATTTGGTGTGACATGCGCGTGTATTTTTATTTATACTTATTTGTTTGACATTGCTACCCAACGAAATGTCAAAAGCAAACAAAGCCAAGCACCGCCACAATAATAATAATAATAATAATAATACATAATAGCAACAACAGCGATGTTTTGGAACAGACACACAGATACAAATACAGATACTTTCGATTTCCACTTCGTTTTCCGTTGACTTTTCTGCTCGTGCTTAATTTATTTCTAATAGGAAAGTAATTCCTAAGTTTGCAATAACAGTTAATTATAGGCAATAGAAGGATACATTGTTTTGATTGAAATTGTGGTGTATGTAGATGTAGATATATAATTTTGGAGGCTTTTAATGATGAGAGGGAAAAGTAAGACTGATTTAATTAAAGAAAATTGGGAATAACTATTATGTATTAAATTTTTATTAATAATAAAATTTAAGTTCCCCATGTTACACAATGAAGATTGTGTTTAAAAAATAGATTCGTTTTATATTTATAGCACTTTAAACCTATCAATCATTTACGTCAAAATGGAAACAAAGCAGCTAATTACAATATTAAAATTGTAGTAATTAAGTATAATTTCTATATTGCAAACACAAACATACACTGGTCAACATATAATATTTTCTATAAGGATAATAATGTTTCATTCACTTTTATACCAAATATTTTGGCATAATTCTTAACTGTACTAACCTGCCTATAATTTGTTAAGTTCCTAGGGAATTCCTCTTTAATATTCAAGTTCTTGGCCCGTGCGTTCACTTAGCCATAAAATATTTGAGTTGTCAAACTTGTCGCAGTTAATATCGCATATATATATATATATTTAGTAATTATATACACACGCCTTTAGATTTTTTGAATACAGTGTGGAAGTCGTCGTTATGTATTGCGTGTTTCGGTATCGTTATATACTTTTATTGCATATATGATCCGCCTCCGCCTTAAAAATGTGCCAAGGAAGTGACCCGGTAAATGGGGCCGATGAAGGATTTGCCTGACCTGAACTTTCACTTTTCATACACCTCCACACGCACATTCACTTGAGAAAGCACAGTTCTGGCCCACAGATGGCGCTAGCTGCTTAGATAACACTTTTTTTTATTAAAGTAGTGTGCACTATTTGGGATTGTTCTTAAAGGGATATGTTGTGAATTAATTTGTTTATTTTTTGTGCTTTATTTTTTAACACACGCGACGTTTGACAAGTTGAGATTATAAAAAATATAGCTGCACCGTTGGGTTTATTCCTGGTGGTGCCAAGCGTACGGGATACAACGATTCACGGCAAAAAACGAGATAAAAAATTGAAAAATTTTCAATCAATTTCGATTCTTTATTTTGCCAGCGCTAGTCGTGGCAACCGTGGCAGCACCGCCAGTTGTAGTGGCAACGACGGCAACTTGGTCGCAATAAGAGTGTCATTCAAGGGCATTGGTTTTGATTACATTATTACACACATTATGATTTTTGAGCATTTTTCTTTTCAAGTCTTTTTCCAAATAATGTCGAATTTTCGTGTTTATTTCTCGCAGAAAATTTTAGTTTATTAATATCAGTAAAACAGTCTCTTATTAGACATAATAATAATAAGTTAGTTTAAAATTGGGAAAATATTATTACATAATGCACTTCTGATAACATAGGCTAACTGTTTATAGGTTCAAATTCAGTATGATTAATTTTTATTACAACATATTATTATTGTCATAGTTTGGGAAAAAAAAAGTTTAAATATAGAAAGGTAATCAGGTAACTTAATATCACGCGTAGTTTTAAGTAGTATTCGTTCTAAATCTTCTCTAAAGTTTTTTCTTTTTTTTTTGGGCTTAGATTAAGTCAACGATTTGCTGTGAACTATATGTACTTAGTTTCGCTTTTTACATACTTATTTCCCTACT
Source organism: Hirtodrosophila alboralis (assembly GCA_035043045.1). NCBI lineage: Eukaryota > Metazoa > Arthropoda > Insecta > Diptera > Drosophilidae > Hirtodrosophila > Hirtodrosophila alboralis. The sequence continues at coordinate 17,114 of JAWNNH010000844.1, read as the reverse complement.
GTTAATTCCGCTTTATATTAATTAAAATCTTTCGAAAAGTTAGTATAAAATATAACTGTATAACTTTTTCGTATTTAACTAAGTTCTTCCTGTTCCACTGTACATTAGTTAAGCAACTTTTGTTTTCTCTTCCTCTCTTAGGCTAAGGCAGAATACGCAATACCACCCATGGGTATCATTGGAGAGCTGATAAAATTTATAGAAAAGTGAGAGTTTTACGCATGCCACAAAACTTGCAACACGCTTGAGACCTTCGTCAGTTGCCACACGACAGGACAGCCGCACGGGTGGGCCGAGCAAAAAATCGTAACGCGATGCAACAACCGTCGCGACAGTTGAAAGTTATATGCAAGTTCTAGAAGGCAAGTCAAGAGCTAAAGCGTGAATGTATCCATAAGATACAGGCAAACCAGCTATAGATGGCAAATTAATACTAATTAAAACGCAGCGTGCGATCCACAGGGCATCTGTACTGCTACTACTCTCACTCTCACTCTTCTCTCTTTCTCTCTATCTCTCTCCGTCTGTATGTATAAATTCTCTTTTTGCAAAAAGTGCCCGTATCTTTGTATCTGTATCTGAATAATGCCCATGCCGTTGCGTAGCGTACTCTGAGCAACGTTGCCGCCAGTGGGCGAAAGACGCAACTGCTGACTGCTGTGAGCTGTTACGACCTTGCAATGCCCTTGAATGACACTCTTATTGCGACCAAGTTGCCGTCGTTGCCACTACAACTGGCGGTGCTGCCACGGTTGCCACGACTAGCGCTGGCAAAATAAAGAATCGAAATTGATTGAAAATTTTTCAATTTTTTATCTCGTTTTTTGCCGTGAATCGTTGTATCCCGTACGCTTGGCACCACCAGGAATAAACCCAACGGTGCAGCTATATTTTTTATAATCTCAACTTGTCAAACGTCGCGTGTGTTAAAAAATAAAGCACAAAAAATAAACAAATTAATTCACAACATATCCCTTTAAGAACAATCCCAAATAGTGCACACTACTTTAATAAAAAAAAGTGTTATCTAAGCAGCTAGCGCCATCTGTGGGCCAGAACTGTGCTTTCTCAAGTGAATGTGCGTGTGGAGGTGTATGAAAAGTGAAAGTTCAGGTCAGGCAAATCCTTCAACGGCCCCATTTACCGGGTCACTTCCTTGGCACATTTTTAAGGCGGAGGCGGATATATATGCATATATACAATAAAAGTATATAACGATACCAAAACACGCAATACATAACGACGACTTCCACACTGTATTCAAAAAATCTAAAGGCGTGTGTATATAATTACTAAATATATATATATATGCGATATTAACTGCGACAAGTTTGACAACTCAAATATTTTATGGCTAAGTGAACGCACGGGCCAAGAACTTGAATATTAAAGAGGAATTCCCTAGGAACTTAACAAATTATAGGCAGGTTAGTACAGTTAAGAATTATGCCAAAATATTTGGTATAAAAGTGAATTAAACATTATTATCCTTATAGAAAATATTATATGTTGACCAGTGTATGTTTGTGTTTGCAATATAGAAATTATACTTATTATTATTATTATTATTGTGGCGGTGCTTGGCTTTGTTTGCTTTTGACATTTCGTTGGGTACAATGTCATACAAATATAAATAAAATACACTGTCAGCCAAATAAACCACCCACACCAAAAGCACACGCACTGACCGTTAAAATATATTTTAGTTTATTTATAAATGTCGAAAATCATCTGCGTCGACACAGTCAGCGGTGCCTTGATATTTTTCTAGTAAATTATTGAATAATTTTTAATTCTCTTAATTTTCTTACTACAAAAATATACAAAATAATTTCTATTATAAATAACTGTGTACCATTGTAATTTTCTTTATCTATTAAACATTTTCAACTTTCATTTTAATTATTTCTAACTTCTTGAAAATACTACTTTTTGCTTCTAAGCAATTCCGATTTTTCCATTATTTCTAACGTCCTAGGAATAATTATTAATTTCTTCTAATCAATTTCTAGAAAATACTATGATTTGCTTCTATTCAAATCATAAAAAAATCTTTCTAATTATGCTCCTGTTTAATTTTATATATGTTCATCCAACTACAAAATAATATTCCCTTCAATTTAACGCCGTTGTATCTCTAAATTTATTCAGAACAAAACCAATTCAATTTCTTGCCTAGGTCCAAAAAGCATCTAAGCCGTTAACTGATAACGGGCTGAAAGTATTAGCCGAAACTTATATTATTATAATCACAATCACAGTGGGGTACAACTTCATTTAAGTGGTTTAGCTGACAGCCATTAGTGCCACTGATAAGCCAGGTCTTTATCATAAATATGTTGGCTATCTATCATAAATAAAATAGATAAATAGTTTGTATTTGTATAGTAATGCCAATTGTTGCATATCGAAGTGTGAAAGTAAATAATAATATTTGTCGAAGATTAAATACCCTGCAATCGAAATTAAATAAATTTGTATATTAAAATTATTATACGGCTTAATAAAATATTATTAAAAGCCAGCTAGATTTCAAGTTGTTGAAAAAAATATAATTATTATTTTTAGAAAAATATAAATATTTACAAAAAAATTTAAAATATGCCAAAAGTGTAAGCGAAAAATCGATTCATTTAAATTGCTTAATTAGAGTATATTTTTGTGTATATTTGTTCAATTTAAGAATTATAATTTCTTTATGGCTGATGTACTACCAGATATGCAGCATGTGCAAAACGAACTTGTTTTTCCGGCCTTTAGAAATGCCTATGCTCAAAGTGTTACAGAGGTAATCAACTTGGAATAATGCCCTTTTTATTATACCCTTAGGGTGGCAGACAACGACGCTGCTGATCACGAGCATTTCTCTATGCAAGCGCCTGTCTGGCAATGGGAACAGTGATGTGAGAATGAGCGGGCAGAGGGATGCATCTGTCGCTTGGGTTACCTTTGGGATGCAGCGATTACGATTACACATACAGATACAGATACACATTCAGTTTGAGATACACACATACAGCGTCAAGGCACATCACAGTTGATCAGTAACAGGCCAAACGCTGGCAGTGCGATTTGCTGCGTTTCGATTTAGCTGTCTTATCAATCAGCGCAAATTCGTTTAATGCCAAAAAAAAAAAAACAGAAAAAAATTACGTTTTCAGTGCATTCTTGCCAATGTGCCGCTGCAGACGTGGTGCAGTCCGGGTTCGAGCTCAGTTCCGTTTCCCCAATCTATATAAAGTATATATTAAAGTTTGTGCCACAAAAAGAAACCGCAATAGGGTTGCCAAGCGATCAAGCAACAGTGAGTGTAGTTGAGAGAGAGAGAGAGGAATGTCGTCAATTCGTTTCGATTTGATAAGATTCGGCTTAACTCAATTTGTGCATTTTTTTTTGTTGTTCTTGTTGTTAATTTGCTAAAAATAAATGCAAAAGTTGTTATCAACGCTCATAATCGAAATGCCGGCACGGCATGATTAACAACGCCCCCCGCACCATGGAGATCAAGTCAGTTGCAGGTGAACTCGATCCACAAACGATGCTATCAAGTGTCTGTGCTTTTTTTTTAAATATCTACAAATATATATATATATATATATGTGAACATGTGAAACGTTAATGGCGCTTATTCTCGTACAATCTGTAAAATATGTCGCATCGTTTTAAAGTCTAAGAAAAGTAAACAACGCCATTCGGATGGCGAAGGTTTAATACTCTAGCAGGGATGCTAATTAAAAGCTATAAAGTTTTTAATATAAATCCTCAATTCAATCCTCAATATCATTATTAAATCTACAAAAAAAAAGTGCTACCGATCATTTCTATATGTCATCTAAATATATACAATGATTTGATCTGTATCAATAAAATCAGACGGGAATCAGCAAGCGTATAAAAAGTGACTAACTAATTGAAATGGATTTGCTTTTAATAGATTTAATTTATAGATTAGAGTTTCTTAGATGCCCTACGCTTGTGCAAAGTAGTTTAAACTAAAAATAATTTAATGATTTATTTGCATTTCGCAGCAGCTAACAATTAGGCTCGAAAAATGTATATTCTATCAGATCAAAAGTGATATTGTGAATTTTATAAATTAATTTAAAATTAGAGTACTAACCAATTTACAATTCAAACATTTTTGGCAGCTCGAGTTAGACTTATAAATAATTAAATTGGAGAATCTGTTTCAAAAAATTAAATTCTTCCGCCTCAGTTTAGACTTTAATTGAGCGTCTATAAACGTTATATATGGCTTTTTTCGAGCTGAACCTGCTAGTTTTCAGAGTGTATTTAACCTACCGTTTAATTTCAATTTAACTTTTAACTTAAAATTGGCACCTTTACGGCACCTTGACTTTATTATTTACGCGTTGTCTTTATTTTTTTAATTTTTTGATCACAATTTAAAGTTAACTTATCAAACTTTATGCAAAGATTGTTGTATGCGTAGTTAGAGTGCCACTTTATGTTGCAAGTCAATTGATAAACAGGCTGGGCCACACATTTAAACCAATTTAATTCAATTAAGATACTTATGGGTGACATTACATACAGACTTGAGATACTTTTTGGACAGTGCGTGGCATTTTGTGTATTTTTTTTTATCTTCGCAGATGAATGAAAGAGTGCAAAAATTTTGATGAGATATATATATTGTAATTTCGATATATATATGTACAAATATATTGCTTGATTTCTGTGAGAATATATAAATAAATTATGCATAAATTAAAAAATAACTGCATTGACTTATTTCTATGGAAATAATTCGTACTAAATGGGAATTAACGATCGAATGATACTATTTTTCATCTGATATCAAATCAAACTTAAATGGAACTAAACATTTATAGGTGAGGTACTATAGGTACAATTAGGTACTATATATTTAGCCAACAATTTCTATGAACAACACTTCTTTAAGATTAATATTTTTGAGGATAACACAACGATAAAATGTTTGTAATGAATTAATTAATTGGATAATTTCTGCAACATTTTCCTGAATTTTTTTATAATCTCTTTCGATCTCATTGTTTTTATTTTGTTTCTCTCATCGCACGTCATCTGGCGCAGGCCAAAACGTATTTAGCCAATTGGCCCAGGGCCAAAAACAATTTTAATTTGGTAATGCAAAAAAGGGACTAAAGCAAACTGAATGCGATGCCTTCTCTGGCGCTCGTTGCAAGATTTTGCGAGTACTCAAAAGTTGCACCGGCAAATAGACAACCAATGACAGGCTATGAATCAGAAATATGCCAAAATGCCATATGGTCATATATATAAAGTTATATATAATAATAAAATATGCATTTTGTAAAAGTACAGAGTTCAAACAGATCGCTGTTGACCTCCTTAATCGATCGATTGTCAGCGATGCAATCGTTTATTTATTTACAACTTTGAACGTTGTCTTTGATAAATTTAAATTCAATTTTTGTTTTATACAGCTCAATTAAGTTTCCTAAGATAGCTGCCAAAAAGAAGACAACAAAAAAAAAAATCAGAAAGAAATATTATATACAATACAAAAAGAAATTCCGCGGATCGTTGCAAAGTTCAAGGCCAATTAACATCGTCGCGATTGGCGCATTAATTAATTCATTTTCAATTTTGGGTGGGAGCTAAACGGATGTCCTAATTGGTTAACTACGGAATTACTGGGTGTGACTTGGCGTACCTGAACACATAGAGCACGTGTAACCCAAATAACAGAATCACATGCCATTTGGCCTTTCAAAATAAATCAAGGAAACTTAAAAAAAAAATTATTTTAAATTCGTAAAAAATGAGCGCACAATTTTTGGAAGATATTATGGGATTTCATCAGCATAGTGGAAAATGTCACGCGGAAAATATATATATGTGTAATATACAAATTTATATATCTGTATAAATATATTTTTTATATTTATTTTAAAGTCACATATTTCTTGCACTTTTAATGTGAGGACAATTTAAGCAAACAAGCAAATTTCTGACAGCTAGCCAAATATTTAAAATGATTTAACAAATAAAAGTGTCAACTACAATATACCCTCTAAGACACCCAAATTATTAAATTGACTAAATTAATTAATTGCAAAAGTATTCAATATTTTAAATGTGTTGAAAAAAATTATTGAATAAAATATATTTAACAAACAACTCTTAATATACTCGTGAATTCTCAGAATCAAATATTTAAATTATTGACACACGACGCATTTTATTAAGTTACCAAAATGAAAAATGTTCTGCAAATTATATTAAATATTTGCCAGCTGTTTTGGCATGGCAAAAACTTAATTTATTTGTTTACTTAAGAAACATTTTTTACTGTTTTCTTCTGCCTGATTCAATATACGAAAATAATATGAACCACGTCATTTATGTATAATTTTCAGCATCGTTGCAGTAGCCATCCTTGGGCCCCCACCGTCCCCTCTAAACGACGTGACGTAAATGAATGAGCCCGGCGATTTACCATTGACACACAACAGCACGCCGGACAGCAGGCAGCCCTGCAGCATTATCTCAATTATACCAAACATCGGTATGTCATCATGCCGTGGACGTGCCGAGGCATTTGCGAGAAGTTTATCCTCCAAATTGCGCACCTTGGGATCACAGGTGGGTTAAAAAATTTGGAGTTTTAATCATTTGTTTCTGTTGGATTTTAAGCTATTTATATTTGATCAAAATATGTTTTTAAATTTTTAAAAATAGGGTATATCTAAAAATAGAATTCTTAAAATAAAAAAAGTGAATACTAATGCCGATTATAGTCATAAATTTAATATAATAGTAGAGCGAAAAGACAGACGGGTGCATTTGTTGTATCGTGAATAAAAAATGCTTTATATAGTCATCTACCAACTGTAAAATTAAGTTTTTTAATGGTTTTTATAAGCCTAACTCTTACAATTTTTTAATGAAGTTTAAAAGAAAAACTTTTAAAAGAAATCTTGTAAATCAAAGTATACATAAGTATAAAATCGAAACTAAAACAATCACAAATCAACTGTCAACTACAAATTTGTAAATTCTATGTAGTCAGTTTTTAAATTAAAAACAAGAAACTACATAACAACATAAACTAAACAAATTATAAAGAAAATATAAAAAATCAAAATGAATTTACTGCGTAAATTGGCACCTGAGTTCTCTTCGACTGCATTGACATCTGCCGAGGGATTTAGATCGATGACATTGCAAGAGTTCCGTGGCAAATATGTGCTGCTGATCTTTTATCCGGCGGACTTTTCGTTTGTGTGTCCAACGGAGCTGCAGGCGTTCAGTGATCGGGCACAGGAATTTCGCAATGTGGGCTGTGAGATCATCGCCTGCTCGACGGATAGTCACTTTTCGCATTGCGCCTGGATGATGCAGCCACGTAGTGAGGGCGGTCTGGGTGATATCGATATACCCCTATTGGCAGATAAGTCTATGAAGATATCACGGGACTATAACATGCTAGACGAATTAACAGGTCTCTCTCACCGTGGCCTATATATTATCGATCGCCTAGGTATGGTGCGACATATATCGGTTAACGATATGGGCGTGGGACGTAGTGTGGAGGAGGCACTCCGCCTGGTCCAGGCCTTTCAATTTACCGATGAGTTCGGTGAGGTGTGTCCGGTTAATTGGAGACCGGGTGCCAAGACCATGAAGCCCAACACTGCTGGCAAAGAGGAATACTTTAAATATGCCTCTTAAATACAATTAAATAAACATTAATTAAATAATAATTTAACATACAATACACAGGAGTGCAAGTAGAACATATTTCCTGTTGAATAACATAAAAAAAACACATCAATAAATGGGGAAATGAAATGTAAACAAAATGTAGATTTTTTTTGTTTCTTAAATTATAGAAGAATTTAGATTTACCTTCTTTAAAATGATAAGAAAATTTTTCGATAAGAAAATTCATTTAAATTTTACAGCTTAAAGTCCAGTAGAATACATAAAATTCCAATAATTAATTTTTGACTAATCCTTATTTCTCCATTTTCTTAAAACACAGACCACCGAGGAAGGCGCCGATCCCGAGGATGAGCCCATTATAAATGGCACCAATACAAACACCTGGGTGAATGCACACGAATCCGAACAGACTGTCACCGATTTGCAGCCGCTGCGTCATGAGTCGGACTCATTTTTCGACTTTGACTGTGAGCTGGAATCCCCAGGCAGTCCGGTGGATGAGTGCGAATACCTGCGTCTCATAGAAACCGCCTCTAATACGCCGCACAACTCCACAGCCGATACGGGCTATGCCTGTGCCTCGTCGGCGAGCAGTCACAGCAGTACAGATGGCCCGTATTTTGATGCGGCAACTGGCAGCAGCAGCAGCACCACTAATAACCCACCGGAAACGCTGCTGGTCACCACACAGCCGCAGGCACAGATCAGTAAATTGCCTGCAGTGGAGCTCAAGGGTTATTTGAATACACTGCAATTAAATGGAGTGCATGAACTTATGACAAATGGTGAGAAGCAGCAAGAGCCAGAAGAGGAGGAGGAGGAGGTGCCGGTGAATGGACAGGAACTGCACCAGCCGGAGCTGGTAAAACAAGGCGAGGATGAGACACTGCTGCAGTCGCAAATACTCAGCGAGCTGCAGCAGCACAGCGACAGCTTCACAGCTTCCACAGACAATCAGCTAAGTCCGAAGCTGTTGGAGCAGACACCAACTGAGCAGCCAATACTGGTCAATGGACACAACGAGCAGCCGGAGCAGCAACTACTACAGCTTGAAGATGAAGTGACAGCTCCCACAACAGCTGAGCAGGAACAGCCACCGGAAAAGGCGATAGAAAACGGAGCTGATGAAGTCGACAAATGCACGGAAAACAATCTTACAGTTAACGTGGAGCCAGCACAGATAGAGAAGGCCAAACAGGATGCCGCGGAGGCGGTTAGCTCCAAGGAAAAGACAAGCCACAATCACGGCATGGACACTACAGACGACGAGGACGATTGTCGACCGCAACGCGTGCGACGCTGCTCCTCCTTAAAAACAGGCAAAACTCCGCCTGGCACGCCAGGACGCAAGAAAATTGTGCGTTTTGCTGATGTGTTGGGTCTGGATTTGGCAGATGTGAAGACCTTCCTGGATGAAATACCTACCATACCAAAGTCAGCGTTTGAGGATCTTGAAATACTCGAGTCAGAGCCGCCAATGCAGCTTGGGCCCAAGTCGGATAAACTGTTGATGCCGCTGTTCCAGCAACCGGGCGGACTGCCCACATTCCTCGATGCGGTGCGTGAGAAGCAAGTATCGCTGGAGAACGCCGCTGTCACCGATAGCATCAATCAGACCATTTCCGGCTCGGTGCGAGTGCGCAATTTGGACTTTCATAAATCGGTGCATATACGCTACTCACTGGACAGCTGGCGCAGCTATGCGGATTTGCAGGCCAACTATGTCCAGAACTCGTGCGATGGCTTCTCGGATAAGTTTACGTTTGTGCTCTTTGGCAACTCGCTGCATGTGGGACAACGTTTGGAGTTTGCCGTACGCTTTCAGTGCAAGGGCCAACAGTTTTGGGATAATAATTATGGCGCCAACTACTGCTTCCAATGCTTGCCCAGCTCAACTCACACGGCATCGCCGGCGTCCGTGTCGAGTGGCGTGGTGCCAGCTCATCATGTCAGCAATATGGTCGGATTGCCAGCGACGGGCGATGCCTGGTGTAGTTCGTTCTACTAAGTAGTTAGTAGCAGTTAAGGAGGCAATCGACGAGGCGGACGCGGGTCGTTGCAGTCAATGCCAAAATGACGTGTTCTGTGGCGTCTGCCCCATCCAGAGATCAGAGATCATAACATTAGAGAGAGATAGGCGCAATGGCCCCCGAGTATGTAAGAGAAATGTTTATATTTTTATAGAGCGGAATAAATGGAAGCTGGAGGTGCAAGATGCGGAAACCAGGTGAAGCCGTGGCGAATATAATTATATAAGTAGTACGAACAAAATATGTATGAGAGTAAAAAACAGAGCCAGCAAAGTGCGTAAGAATCCCAAAGATAGTTGTTAGTTATGTTATAAGAAGATCAAAGTGATAACAAAATGATGATGATAATGTTGATGAACAATGAACAGTTTATAAATGTCTTTTAATTATTTTTTTTTTTGATTTCCATAATTATTTTATATTGGGTTTTACGTTGTTCAGGCATGTGTTGGATCGCTCAAGAGAATAAAATAAAGAAAGCAAAAATAAAATAAAATATTTATACAGTTCCTCGAATCAGTTCAGTTCTAAACTCAGTTTAACTTTCTGAGCTTAGTACCTGCTACAGAAACTAACTAATTAACTTCCAATTTCTAGTCAATTCAAGTTTACCAAAAGACTTCAAAGGGCCAAATCTCTTGCCAATCATCAAACACTTGCAACAAAAATAAATAAATAGTTTCTGGATTTTCTCTCTCTTTTCCTACACATACTGAACAATTCTCTTTTATATTTTAAGCTAATATATAATTCTTATTTTAGTTATGTTGACATTTTAATTTCATTGTTTAATTTTTGATTTTATACGATTTATTTTACAATTGCAATGTTTTCTATGTATGTGTTGCTGCATAATATATATACGATATACAACATAATATATATTAAATATACAAAATAAAAATATTATACATTTTAGTTAATTTTCTGGCTTGATTTCGTTTTAAAACTCTTAGTTAACAATTAGAAGCGGTTCATCAAGTTTTAGGATTGGCGTTATCTTAATATAATACAAAAAAAACACCTTAAGATACTACAACTGGCCAACACTTCTGATCCACACCAATAGCATATAGTTATATCAGGGATATCCAAAAAAAATAAAGAACCTAACAATAATGATAAAATATTTAATGACGAAAGCAAAACGCAGCTACCTCAATGTTTTCAATATGGAAAACTTAGTAAAATGTTAAACAACAAAATATATAAAATAATTTTAAAATTATGTTATATATGTATGTTTATTGCATAGCAAAAATGTAAAAATACCAACCAAATAAAACCCCAACTTTAAAAGTTACAAACTATTTATACAAACTATGACAGAATCTATTAAAGAGACAAAAAAAAATGTGAAAAATTCGCATTAATGGTTTAAATTTAGACCGTAAAGCCAGCAAAGCCCCATTAACTGTTAGACTGAAGCGTGAGTATAAAAACATCAAAAAAAATTAAATTGAAAAATATGAAATTATGAGAAATACCTTGAAAGTTACTTCTGGTACAGAATATTAAAGTTTGTTTGTGCTACGGGCAACCGAGCCAATGTTGAACGTCACACTGAAAGTTTAATAAAGATATTACAATTTCCCAGGAAAAAATATTTGTTTTATATATTTTATGGTGGAAGAATATAGGACTACTGGCTCACTCACAATTAAATAATTTAAATAAATTAAAGGGCATAGTTTCATTTGATTTTTGATTCAACAAGTTGTTGTCAGACATGCGCATTGATTTTCATGTCATCAGCTGTTGTGTCCACAATCAAATACTTAATGCTATGAAACACATTTAAATAGAGTCTTCTACACTTTAGCTTTAAGTTACTTAACTTATTTAAATCATTTTATTTTATAACGTTAAAGTATGAGAGGTCAAAAGTCCTTCCTTTTCCCTGTTACATACATGTGCACTTTTTTGATTAAAATGCAAAAATATACGCTTACATAGCTGCAATTCCAAAAAATAGGATTTTCAGAATTTTATCAGTATGCAAGCAGTCTTAGTTGATTAATTAAAATTAATTAAAAAATATTATAACACAAAAAAGAATCTAAAGGAAATCTTGATGTGCAACAACACAAAATTTATACAAAAAAAATTTATATTGTATTTTATATTTTCACAGCATATTTATTCCAGATAAAAATGCTATAACTAATTTTAATATTAGTAATAAAATAAGTACAATATTAGACTTCAGCTACATTACATTGCAGTGACATTTGCAAACCCTGCGAAACCACAATCAATTAAAAGACAAAACCTCTTAACTATTAGCACATATCGTCGTCCATTGGCGGCTCCTCATCGTCCGGCTGCGAGGCGCAAACCTCTGCAAAGTCATCTTCAACGCTGTCCACAAAACTGGAGACTCTGTAAGCAATTATGAAAATATTTTAATAACAAGCAAATTAGTTGCATGTGGCAAGTGTCACTTTTCAAAATCGCATTGTGGCAGCAAACCCTCTTCCTTGTAGGGGCTAATTCCTCCACCGAATCTGAGACGCAGGCAAAGACGCAGCAGGGCTAGAACAAACAGCATAACGCCAGCCACATAACTCAACCAAAGATTATGGGGATATAATATCAGTGCCACGCCCATGGCGACATATATGGGCGCTGGTCGCCAGCCTCCCAACAACGTTGACAAACGCCAGCAGCCCAGGCAGGAGCAGCAGGAGTTGTGGTAATTATTGCTGTAAATTAAAAATAAATAAATACAAATACGAAAATATTAAATTTATGACCTTCTTTTGGTTGAGCAACTTACTCGCCGCATTGGAGCTGCAGGAATATGGTTATCAGCCATTTTATCTCAATGAACAGCACCAACAATGCTGAAAAACTGGTCAAGCATTAAAATTTTATGATCCACAACTGGAAGGGTATGTATTACAGCTTACAGTATATAAAGACCAGCCTGATAGCCATGCATGTAGACATCAACGCCCACGCCGCAGATAACTGAAATGAAATGAAAAATGACCACAAATTGGCTGTTGGATGCTCAAGAAATTGGAATTGGGAATGAAGTTGTTATAAGTTTCGGTCGTGTCCTTGAATATGGGCATAGAAACAATAAGGATGTGTCTACTGTTTTAGGAATTCGTTTAAGTATTGGCTATAAAATATGCTATGCAAAAATATGCTATATGAGTTACATTAATGAAACTAAGCCGATTGAGCGAGGGTGGTAAGAAATGTTCGAAGAAGCCGCAAAGGCTTTAGGCTTCTTTGTTTTTTTAAAGGAGATTATCAATTAAATCTATTTGGGGCTCTCGAGAGTTGTTTATTAAACTCTTTCCTATACTATTTTGGTAGCAAAATTTAAAAATAAATATTATTTAAAATATTTGCTCTATAACATATTTTCAGGGTTTAGATAATTCTCTATAATTTATAATAATTTCATTTAAAAATTTAATTTAAATAGAAATTAGTATGCATTAGCTTTTTAAACAATATTTTATTTCTAGGGTAGCATAAAATTTAAAAAAGAATAAATTAAATACTTTAATTGTTATTAAAACATTTTCCTAAACTATATTGGTAGCAAAAATTAAAAAAAAATATTATTAAAAAAATATTTGCTATATTAAATATTTTCATGGTTTAAGTCCCTTATTTTTGGTTTAAGATAATTTTCTATAATTTATATTTTCATTAAAAAAAATACATTTTAATAGAAATTACTGTGTATTAGCATTTTTAATAATATTTTATCTATGCTGCTTCTAAAGTAACATAAAATTTAATTTGATATTTAATAGGAATATAAAATGTTGAACATGAGTTCATATATTAAAAAAAGAATAAATTAAATTCTTTAGTTGTTTATAAAACTTTGTCCTATACTATATTGGTAGCAAAAATTAAAAGAAAATATTATTAAAAATATATGCCCTATTACATATTCTCATGGTTTAAGTCCCTTATTTTTGGTTAAAAATAATTCTCAATAATATTTTATATTTTCATTAAAGAAATTAAATTTTAATAGAAATTAATGTGTATTAGTTTTTTTTAACATGATTTTATCTATGCTGCTTTTAGGGTAACATAAAATTTAATGTGATTTTTAATAGGAATATAAAAGGTTCAACATGAGTTCATATAAAAAAAACTAGAATAAATGAAATACTTTAGTTATTATTAAGCCCAATTTCACAACTTCTTTAACTGCCCACTTTTGTTTTCCCATTTTTACCACATTATGCCTATCAGCGCCCAATTCCGATGTGTAAAATATGACTAAAACGAATATCAACAACCAATCTATTCAAAATTCAATCTAATTAAGTTGTTATTGTCTGCGCCGGGAAAAACAAATTTGCTTAAGCTGCGAGTTGGCCAAAATACGCAATAAAAACCAAAAAGCAACGCTATACCAATTACATAAAACGCTTTGAGAGTTCCAAAAAAAAAAGTCGATGAAATGTGCGTACCAAACAAAATAAATGAACAGCAGGCAAAAATTATGCGCTTCGCTCTTTGGGCAATTAGGGGGAGTTGGAGTAAAAGTTGGGGGAAATCCCTGCTGATAGATTTTTTTGTGTGTGTCGCCATGTTTTGTGGGGTTTTGCAGTAAAAATGACTGGCGCCAGAAAGCTAACAACAAACAGCTATTGGCAAGGGGGGGGACAAACAACAAGGGCTTGCACTTGGCAAGGATGTGCAAGCACAGGATATGCAAGCTGTACAAAGGCCAATGCCTCGTTAATGGCACTGAGAATATTTTGGTTTTTTTTTTATCTGATCGTTGAGCGAGACACGCAGCGATGAGGTTTATGAACTGTGAGTTTTTCGGCCTGCATACATAATGCAGACACAGACTGAGAAAAAACTGCAAGAGAATATTGCTGGAATATTATTTTGAACTTGACCCAAGTTTTTGCATTTGTTGCAGACTAAAATGACGGTCATTTATCATATTACCCAGTTGGGGCCGGTCAGGGTCCGTTGAGAGCTGTTGCACTATTGAAAGCTTCCTTACAATGTAGCATTAGAGAGACAGGCAAAGAGTCTCGAATACAGATGATACTCATGGGGCCTGATGGCATGATAAGCGGTAAAGTGAAGTTTAATAGCTGCAGCATATGCACAATTGTTTAGATAGATTATAAATTGCAAATAAATGGGGAAAAAACTAAACTGCATGCTGTCATACAAGAAAAAAAAACTAAAACGAGAAAATAGTTAAGAGTCAGGGGATTATCTAGTTGGTAAATGTTAACTTCTGATAACTCCAATTCCAAAATTAAATAGCTTCCATTTTGCAGTTGAAAAACTTTAGTAGAATAAATGAAAAGGTTGTCCTTAAAATGGAATAGAAAATGGTTAAATTATGATAACAGAATTATGTTGTCTAATAAAGTAAAAGATACTATTAGAAATTAAATATATGTGGATGTATATAGAATCTAATTAATATTACACAATAGTATATTATAAAGAAAGGAAATAAAAAGAAATATGGAAATAAGTTAAGTTAGAAAATTTTTGATAGCAGTTTAAGGAAAATTAATTTATATATATACTCATAAAAAATATTCTCCTAATTGAAATTTAAATTGACCATAGTATTCAATACTTAAAGAAAAAAATAAATTTAAATGATTTAATTGACAGATATCTTATTCATATAGATAGTTAAACAAATTTTAACTGCAGGTTTCTAACAATAAATGGAATATAAATACTATTTATCAGATGTTAGTTTTTAAATTAAAAATTATATGCATTACTAATTACTATAAAAAAAGGTTAATAAAAAGTGGAATTAATTTATATCTGAAAGCTCCTTTAATTCAAATATTTCGCTATTTATTTAAAACTATGAATTACCCTTTATTCCTTTTAATTCTTATGTGCTACCTGTATAATATACAGGTCATATTCTTACACATGAATTAATTCCTGTTTATGCTTACCGAATGAAGTCAGCAGACCAAAAACCCTTATCACAGGACGTAAACACTCGCAAGGCTCGTCCGGTTGGCGGCAACGGCGACGACGTCGTTGCAACTCCTCATGTTGTTGCTGTGACTCGTTCATGGTGCACAATTAAAATTGTTATTTGTTTATTGCTACACAATTGCAATTGTATGAAAGTTTCAGTTGAACATTTTGTAAACAACAGTTAGAAAATTTGATATCCAGTGTGGGGGCACATTAATATATATCAGCTAATATTACAGCAAAAGAGAGCTCAACTCAGCTCCAGTCATAAAGACACTTTGTGTTGTGCATTGAATATAAATCAAGTGAACTTTTACGGCAACGTATCCAATTTCTTGGCAAGCAACGAACCGACAATTGCCAAGGATAGCGACACGAACAACAGCAGCAAACACTACAATAATAATATTAAAAATATAAAAAAAAACAATAATGCGTTTAAATTTCAGCGTTAACTTTCCAACAGCATACGCTGCGTATGCGTAATGCGACCAACACGCGACGTTTTTAACTACAACTTGTTAACTTCTTTTTATAACGCCGCATTTAATCACCTTGCCACTTTGTGCGTGTCTGTATGTGTGTGTGTGTGTATGTGTGTGTGACAACTAATGGCTGCAAATTACCGTTAACGTGCAGCATTCACATCCACGCCCCGAGACGCGCACAAAACGTCAACAACTGAGTTTTTAAAATGTCCGCCAAGTTTGTGCAGGTGCCATTTGCCACTTGACTCCACTTGCCAAAAGCCGAAAACCCGAATCCGAATCGGAGCCCAAGTCAAAATGCCCTAAACAACGTCCGCACGCTCCTAGCAACGGCAAGTGAATGAAGCAATGGGGCAATTGTCGTCAGTCGCCTCTCAGGCTGCCTGACTTTGTAGCCAGAAAGCAGCCAGAAGCCAGCGAGCCAATGAGATGCGCTTCGCTTCAAAGGACAAAGTCCATCGTTTTTGCATAAATATTATTACAATTGGAAAAAAAAAAATAAAAAGTTGGCACTTAATGTGAGAATGTTGCGTTTATTTATAGAAAAAAAAATTATTTTCACTCACAAAATTAATTGAAGAGAATGTCTCTTACAATGAGAATAAAAAAATAATTAAAGTGCAGAGAAACTTGTGTGCCTTATATTCTGCTTGCTAAAATCGGTTAAGAATTACAGACAATTAAATTAATTTTTAGCACGCATAACATATGCAACATTTCACAGTCATATTTATTATAATTTATTTATTTTATTATTTATTTTATATATTTTTTAATTTTTATATTTTATTTATTTAAGCAATAATACTGCCTACAATATTACTACCTTTTATCTGCCAGCTTAAGCTTTATTATAATTTATTAATTTTATTATTTTTTTATTTATTTTTTAATTTGTATATTTTATTTATGTAAACAATAATACCGCCTA